>VDFB02371280.1:0-11431 GCA_007258455.2 Sequoia sempervirens
GAATATTTTTGACTAACATTATACGAATTTTTTATAGTTGAATATGGCACTTATACTTAAGAAATATCTCTACAATAATTCCTCAATATGGTGCATTATCAATTTTCTACATATAAGCACATTCTTTGTGATCAAAATCCCACAAAGGAAGGCCTATGTGAGCATATATTCTCCACATTGAATTGTATAAATCTCCTAGCTTACTTTGACTCTATTGTGAGTATTATAAAACTTATTACGATACTATGTGAGTGGATCTACATGGTGTATTTTGAATTAATACTAATTTCATGCCTAAATCTAGTGACAGGTATATGATATATAATTTGGGAATACCATCACCCTATGAAATGTATCCTACAAGATTATTTCCAAAGTTTATGCTCTAAGGCTAAGGCCTCTTCTTCCCCAACTAATCATCTAGAAAAAATAAGCTTAATAATTTGAGTTACATTCTTGATAATATTATTATATTTTGGGATAAAATAAAATGGGACCAACATTCCTAAACAATTACAATATTTCTCAAAAATTATTATTCTAAGACAATAACTATATTGAAAGGCCTTCGACTCTTACCTTTCTTTAGGTGTTATGTTTTAGGTCTTGTTTTTCATATGCCAATAAGATACTCTTTATAAACACATTTTATTTGTCCTATCATTAATAGCTAGAAAATTTAGCTCTTTTGGGTTACTTAAATCTATCCACCAAGACTGTTATTTATCCCCTATACTTTATGTTATTACAACAGAAGGTTTTGGATATCATTTGACCCATGAGATCTTTTATAAGCTAGTCACTTAGGGCATTATCTTGTTTGATTCTTGCAACCAAATTATTAATTCACACATTAAAATAATTGTTTTATTAATTTAATTGAAGAGGTGACAATGTCAAACGTATTCTTGTTCCATGACATATTTTACTAGGTCTTAGGCTCTTGTACTCAATGGAAAAATATGGTGTAAGAAATCTATTCTTCCTTAGCTTATTCAATTGCGTTATTTTAATTGAAAATGGATTTCTCAATGGGAGGTTTTTATATTTCTTTGCGTCCAATTTTTCTTTTCCTCTCTTACTATTTTCTTATAAGTTACATTTCCCACATTTGAGAAGAAGTTAGGTTAATAGATTATTGAGCTCCTCTCTCTAGCTAGCATGTTCTAAGTGTTCTTTAAAATTGTATCTACTAATAAAGTTTATTATTCTTCTTTTTGTATTATTTCCTACTTCCCTGTTTGAAACTTAAAAGCTACATATTTTTTTTAGGCCCTCTTCTAAAAGGGGACAAAGGCTCTCACATGTGACATGGTTTTTATTTCCCTCTGATGTTGGGGGTATCAGCTTAATCTCAATCAATAACATTATTAAAATTCTATTTATCCTAAATGCATCATTAAGGTGGTGGAAGGTTAGGATACCATATAAATTCTTATACAACATTATATTTATGATAAGAGTGCTCTCTAGGTATCTAGCTTGCGAAAATATTGGGCTTAATACTGTCCTTGCTATGAAGGATCCCATTCAAATATAAGGAATATTTTTTATTAGGATAATTTGGAAGGCTTGGGAGTTCATCAAGCCCTATATTCTATGGGAAAGTAATAGATTCCATAACATTTCCTTTCCATTAACCAATAGTTTATTTAGTGGTCCCCAATATTATCACATTAAAACTATTCTTTAGCCAAAGCCCCTTGGTTTGATGCTTTTAAGATCTATAAACTAGAAGTAAAATGGTACCAAATAATTTCAATACAAATAAAAATAATTTCTTATCCTAATCTATGGCCACATTGGAAAATATATTTCTAAAAACTAAGATTGTGAGAAAAAACAAATGGTGATTCATGTCACTCCTCCACACATTATTCATAAAATTGAGATTAGCATAATTAATCCATGTTGGAAAGATTACAAATGGAATCTCAATACATCATTTTATAGTTATAAACCTTACTTGAATACCCATGGCTTATCCTCTTCACCCTATGGTGGCAGTTTAAATTATCATTCATAGCTCTGTCCTTGCTTGGACATTTTGTACTATGGGTTGTAGATTATTTGGTAAGCTATTCTTCAATAAAACCTAACTGTTATTCTTAGTGCATTATTTTGTACCATGGGGTTTGTAGATTATTTGGTTGGCTATTCTTCAATAAAAGCTATCCCATTATTCTTCAACAAATACTTATGGCTTATCCTCATCACCCTATGGTGGCTTAGTTAAATTATCATTGGTAACTCAAATCCTTTATGGAAATTTTGTACTATAGGTTGTAGATTATTTGGTTGGCTATTCATCAACAAAAACTAGCCCATTATTCTTAGTGCATTATTTATCAAGGTCTTCCACTTAATTCCTATCTATGTCATTTAGGATTTCTTAGTCCCTATTACCCATTTTTAAACAACTTGAGACTTTAAAGTGTTATTTTATTCTACATCATAGCTCAAGTTTTTTGGATTTTGATCCATAAATTTTTCAATCCTTTTAGGTCTAACCTCCTTTCATGTTAGATGGTTTTATTGTGAGATCTACCCATCCTCTATTTCAATTTTATACTACGCGCTACTTTTGGTGGATATTCTCTTCTTCAATGTTTACAGAATCTTAGATATAAATTTTTACTCTCTTTACAAGAAGTTGGTTCCTCAATTAAATGCTAAAGCAATGAATTCTTCTAATATTCTTATGTATATCCACATACAAGAAAATAAAGTTGCATTCAAAATTTCCCATACATAGTTGCTCTTATATCATTGGGGTGGTGCCTCTTGTAGTGTTGCCAAAGTGTTGTCACCTTTTCTTTCCAATTAGGTCCACTCCCCACCATGTGGGCATAGACATGGACATATCCAACCTACTAGAAGGAATCTTGGCTCCTATTCTCATGGATCCTAAAAGAACTATGGATCATGTTGCCTATATTTTTTCTTAGCACTCTTGGATTCCTTCTACCTCTTCTCATGGGTGTGGCACCTCCAACCAGCTAGATTCTAGCAAGTTTCATCTCATAGATTTGGCTATTTCTTGCTTTCATGCTCAACAATTGATAGATGAAGACCAAGATGAAGAATCTTCTCTCACTAGTTGAGAATTGAATGAAAATGGTACCATTTGCATTTATGTATGGGGTAAATCAGATGATGATGATCCCATCATAATGGTGTAACTTTCACTACTTATTGGCTTTGTTGATTACCATTGTTTGGACTTTGGTTTGTCTAGAATTTTATGATCTTTTTCTTTAGACTTGGTCTCACATAGACTTTGAGAGTGTGTCATCTACCGCTCATCCCCTTTTGTGAATAGTATAATATTAATATTTTAATTTATAAAATATAATTAAGGCTTATTCCTTCAAACATAGCTTATAATGCCGCTATTATGCCCTCATAAATGCTCTATGATAAACATTCTTCCTAGATTCGTAGGTTGTCTTTAAATGACTGAATGTCTATAAGTACAATAGTCATAGCACACAAGTCAACACAAATATGTAGTAGGTTGACTCACAATTCCTAATGAAAAGGTTAGCAAGGTGTAAACTTAACTTTGAAATTTTAAAAATTCAAGATTAAGATCTATTATTGAAATGACCCTAATCAAATTTAGATCAAAATAATTAAATCAAAGTGATAAATGCAGAATTTATTAATCAATACCAATCTATGAATAATTAAAAGTAAAGATAATATAATAAATAAATAAAACATCTAAATATGCATATCAATGAATCATTATATTAAAATACTAATTACAATGAAACACAACCAAAAAATCCACAAATATAAATTTTTGCAATTACAATATTTTATAATTATATCAAAATATTTCAATAAACAACTGTTAATGCAATTTCATATTCATCAAAGCCTACAAAAGATTTTGTCTTCCGGTTTAATGGAAAGGGCACTTTCATCCAGCACAGAAATAGCTGGACTTTCATTCAGTCTTCAACAATTAGGTAAAAGTGTTCCATCCCAGTGTAGAAAAACGCTTACTGGCGAAAACACGTGAAACCTACTCCCTTTGAAAATATTGAAAGGATTAAAATGGGCACTGTGCCACTGTAGGATTTTGTCGGTATTAAACTGAATATCTACATTCTGGACGTTTGGAATTATTGGCTCAAAGAAGTCAAAGTTCTGGATTCATCTACTTGGGATCAACGGCACACTACTTTCATCATGTTCGTTCACTGTGTAGCCTGTTTAGTTTCTATTTATATAGAAAATATATACCAGAATCATAGGAGTATCTATCAACTACTTAAAAGACCTTTTAAGAAGAATGCAATCGCTCTAATTATCGAAATGGCGATGATGTATTTGTTACTAGCAATTACTATGACTATTGCAGTGCTTAATTGGAGTTCTTTAGCAGTGGATGGTGGAGATACGCTTCGATTGAGGGATTCGCTAAGTGGAAATCAGACCCTAATTTCGAAGAATGGCACGTTTGCATTGGGATTTTTCAATCCGAGAGGAACGAATAATTGGTATATTGGCATCTGGTATGCACCAATCTCTCAGAAGGCCATAGTTTGGGTTGCTAACAGAGAAAATCCTGTCAGAAACATGCCCGGCGTTCTTAAGTTTTCGAGACACGGTCATCTCAGATTGTTTGATAGAAAGGGCCGATCAGTTTGGTCGACTGATGCTGGCCCGAGAGGGTCCCGGGCTGTGATAATGGACTCAGGAAATTTCATTATGCTGGACGCCCACAACCAAACTCAGATTGTTTGGGAAAGTTTCGCGCATCCGGGAAATACATGGTTGCCTGGCATGAAGATGTGGAAAGGCATGAAGCTAACTTCATGGAAGAGTTCTGTGGATCCTGCAATCGGGCTATTTTCTTTAGAAATGGACAATTCTCCAGGAAATACGGAGATGATGATGGTCTATAACAATAGTGTTCCATATAGGTCTACTGGAGAATGTACTGAGAACTATTTCCCCAAGATTCCAGAGATGTCAGGTGAGAAGAGATTTGAAATGTCCTGTGTGATGGTTTCTCCTTTAAGGATATACATCAATTTTAGCATAAACCCGATGGATCATACCCTCACGGGGAGGGTGCTGTTAGATGAGAATGGCGAATTTGAACTTTTCTTCTGGATGGATGATAATAGTTGGAGTTTGAGGTGGTCAACATACCGAGGTCAATGCAGTGACTATGATATCTGTGGAGCGTATGGAGTGTACAATGCAGAATGATGTGTGTAGTTGTGTCGAGGGCTTCACGCCAAGGGACCGATTCTCAAGGTTGGTGGTCAAATGGGTGTTCTCGTCAAAGAACTGCAATGCTCTGTCACAGAGGGCACAACTGATGGCTTCTTGGAAGCCAAGAACCAATACTTACCCCCAGAAGAATCTGTCTCGTACAAAAATGAGCAAACACAACAAGGCTGCCGGACTGCTTGTCTCAACAATTGCTCCTGCACAGCCTTTGCTTTAGCTATTTCTGAACCACCCGTCTGTAGATTGTGGTTTGGGAATTTATACGGAATGCGCGTTTCGTCCGAGGGCCGATCCGTCTTTGTGAGGCTGGCTGCTTCTGAGTTGCCGCACTTGACATCAGAGCAAAGCAGCAAAGACTCTGCACTTAAAGTTTTACTTCCTCCCACTTTCTCTGCTGTTTTAGTTCTAATCTCGGCCGCATTTGTTCTGTGGAAAAATCGAAGACTGCGGAAGGAAAGAGTGGAAGCGGACGTGCCAATAACGCTCAAAACGTTCACTTACAAAGAACTACGAATTGCAACCGAAAACTTCAAGCATAAGCTGGGGAACGGAGGATTCGGGTCCGTGTTCAAAGGAACTCTTGCAGACAACACACTTGTGGCGGTTAAAAGATTGGAGGGTTCCAGGCAAGGAGAAAAGCAATTCCGTGCGGAAATAAGCACCATCGGCAGAATACAGCATTTGAATTTGGTCAGGCTGCGCGGATTCTGCGTAGAAGGCTCTCAAAGGCTACTGGTGTATGCCTACATGCCCAACGGCTCCCTAAATTCCTTCCTCTCCTCTAAGTCGGATGAAGCAAAGAAGGTGTTGGACTGGAAGACTCGGTTTGATATCGCACTGGCCACTGCACGAGGATTAGTTTATCTCCACGAAGAATGTCGAGATCGCATCATTGACTGCGATATTAAGCCTGAAAACATTCTCCTGGACAGTAACTTCAGCCCAAAGCTGGCTGATTTTGGGCTAGCGAAGCTGGTGGGTAGAGATTTCAGCCGAGTACTGACGACCACAAGAGGAACTCGAGGGTACTTGGCTCCTGAGTGGATCTCCGGCCTTCCTATCACTCCCAAGGTGGACGTATACAGTTTTGGCATGACATTGTTGGAAATTATATCTGGCCGAAGAAATCTGGATTTAAAGGTGGAGGAAAGTAGGTTGTACTTTCCTACCTGGGCTTCATCACAAATTCAGAGGGGAAACATAAAAAGCATTGTCGATGCAAGGATAGCGAGCGAGGCTGATATCAAAGAAGTTAGAAGAGCCACTGTGGTGGCTGGACTGTGCATTCAAGACAATGAGAATGAGAGGCCGAGCATGAGTGAAGTGGTGAAGATATTGGAAGGCACGATGTAGGCTCCTGTGCCACTAATGCCAAGGTCTCTACAAGTGCTGGTTAGTCAGGTAGATGATGACGACGATAGCACTACCTTTGCTCAACCTGCTTCCATATACGTTGGTTCCAAACCCGAAAAAAAGGCAACGTGTGCAATCTGATTGCTGGATAAACAATAGGACAAAATAGTTTTCAAGATGTGTAATTATAATAATGATAAATATTAAAGCAAACATCTAGGACAGATATAAACGAGGTTGACTCTAGCGTAATGGAGGAACACCATCTTTATGTATACGGTATAAACAAGGTTAAATAAATTTTAGAAAAGATTGTAAATTGTATGTATTTTATTTCAAATATAAACTAGCAATCGCACCTTAGTGTGCAATGGGTACGCCGAAGAGGCATGAAAGGTAAATGTGGGAAATATTTGATCTTTATTTTGTATATATTTGTGTAGTACATGAGGTCAAGTGGTGGGAAGGTGTAAATGGAGAAGGGACACCTTCAAATAATCTATGCATCCACTTATAGGGATCCAAACACGATTGAAACAAAACCTTTGAATCGGGAAGAAAATTAGGCTTCATTACCAACAAGCTCATGTTATGTTTGGAATAGGGGGGATGGGGGGGTGAGGGCGGTAAATAGAAAGAAAAATATAGATATATAGATCAAGAGAGATGGATTGAATAAGAGAGAGAGGTAGATATAATAAGATATAGATAGAGAGGGTGATGGAGAGATAGGGAGATAAGATAGAGTGGGCAAAAGTGAGAGAGAAAGGTGACAAAGACAAGTAATAGAGAGAGAGGCATGAAGGGAGGGAGAGAGAGGTAGAGAGATAGAGATAGAGATAGAGATAGACAGGGAGAAACAAAGAGTGTGTATATAAGTGGGAGAGAGAGATATGGGGAGGGAGATAGAAAAATGATGTGTAGGAGAAAAAATGGACAGACTTTGGAGGTAAAAACAAACAAAGAAAATGGCAAACAAAAAATGAACAAAGATGAAATGCCCTATTTAGCTCTCTCCCAACAATCTTCGAACTTGGATCTCATTAATATCAATTTATAAATATCATCATATAGAATTTTGTAATACCATGAATATGTAACTATAGTGTAATATAATATGTGAATTTTTTGAAATATAAAAATGTTTTTTCTTTTTTGTCTAACAACAATCAGTGAACCTCATTGTGTGAGTTTCTCAAATGGCATGTGTATGTGTCATTTACAACATAAACAGGATTGCAATTTGTTTTACTTCTTCATATATAAATTGTAAGAGTTTATTTCTAATTAAAACCAAATATATTGAAATCAGATTAGATTAAAAAATATTCGTAAATTCACAAATCTATTAGCTATCTTACTAGAGAAAGGGATGTGAAGCAACATTAGAAATATCTAATTATAAATGATACAAAATCTACATGCACTTCTATATGTAATTAATCGCAAACCATTGACCTAACATTGGGAAGAGAAAATACAACTAATCTAAAAATATATACTTTACAAGATGACCTCTCATTTCTTGCTAGTCAAACATTTTTTCATTTACTTTAAGTGTTCCTCACCTTTTGTCTTTGTATAGAATTAAGAAGGGTTGCTTAGCATTTTCACATTAAATGTTGGGGTTCTAAATTGTTGAGATGGATAAAAAAAAATTGTAGCAATGATTTAGATTTTATTAATGCCTTTGATATTTATCAATCATTATATTGGATTCATGAAGATCTATCATTTTATCTTTTAAAATCAATAGACCCATTTGTTTTATGCCATGTTGCCTGATAGGGATTGCCAAAGGATCAAAGTCTTTTATTGATGTAGTTCTTAAATTTAATAACCGTGAATTGAGTTTATGGATGAGGTGGATTTAGGGTTAATGTTTTTTTAATTTTCAACCCTACTTAATGCATATTATATAAGTATACTATCATAAAATATGCATATTATCATAAAGCGGGTTGTATATAAGTAGTGTCTGCATTGCAATAAATAAAAATAAAATTTTAGAAACTAAAAATAAAACCTTGTTCCTTTTTTATTATAGAAGGTCTGACACTGCGCACATTATTATAGTGCAAGTTCATTTTCCAGATCGTTTCATTTAACATCACCAATAATCTCCACAAGAACATTGTCCCTGTTTAAAATGATGGAAAGAGTTTGCATCTCTAGCAACAATTTCTCTTGCAACTATCTTGGAGATAAATTTTGTTGCAGTGTGGCAATCAGCACATACTCAAAGTTTCTTAACAACTCTAATAATTATTCGAGGGATGTTGTTTAACAAACCAAATGCGATTGCCAACTTTTCACTATGGTGGCAGAGAAAAAATATTTTTCCTCCTCTTCTACAGCATTAAGTAAATGCCTTGAATCTGAAAATAACCCTGCCGCCCTCATCTCCCAAGTCCAATTTCTCCATCTTTGCATAGATCTACTGTATTTGTGGATGTGATCTGTCTCCTACATGAAAAACATGTACCATTTTATGGCCTTCAATGATAAAGTGTAGAGTGTCTTCAAGATAGTCAACCCGGACAAGAAGATCAACCATACAAACATAATGATTAGATGTAATGCAATAAGGGTTACTCATATGATTGAAGTATGTGCAGACCTTATCAACTAAACCTGCATAGCTGCATACATATATCATATGAAGTATGTACAGCCCTTATCAACAAAACCTGCATGGCTGCATGCATATAGAACACAAGCAAATCTTACAATGCCAAGATATGTTCCTGAGTGCTTCATCAATTCAAAGATTTTGAGAGCCTCCTTGAAAAATCCATGTTGTGCATATCTTGCAATCATTTCATTCCATGAGATGACATATGATAAAATTCCTCTATTCTTTATGCTTTGATGCATGTACATATCCTGTTCCAATGCTCCTATTTTGGCAGGCACAGAGAATGCCGACAAAAGTTGTGGAGTCTAGCTTTAGACCTACCAATTGCATTTGCTTGAAAGTTTCTAAGGCTTTTAAAAAATAACCATTTTGTGCATATCCTGCAATCATTGCATTCTGTGAGATAACCTCTCTTTAAAGTATTCTGTCAAACAGTTCACGTGCCTTTTCTATGCTTCCACATTTTGCATACATGTCTAGCAGAGCATTCCAACTACAATATATGAAAAAATTCCTCCTTCCACGATGCTTTGATGGATGTCCATACCCTGTTCCAAAGTTCCCATTTTGGCACAGGCAGGGAGGATACTGGCGAAGGTCGTGGATTTGGCTTTACACCTGCCAATTGCATTTGCTTAGAAGTTTCTAAAGCCTTCACAACAAATCCATTTTGTATATATCTTGCAATCATTGTAGTCCATGAGATGACATGTTTTTTAGGTATTCTGTCAAACAGTTTGCGTGCCTAGTTAATGCTTCCACTTTTTTGCATGCGCGTCTATTAGGGAAGTTGCGACTATAATATTTGACATAGTTCTTCTATCCTTTATGCTTCGAGGGATGTCCATACCCTGTTCCAAAGCTGCCATTTTGGCATGGGCAAGGATGATGCTAGCAAAGGTTGCATAAGTTGCCTTTAAATCTGACAATTGCATTTGCTTGGAAATTAGCCTACAGGTCTACCAGGGCAGTTGCAACTACAATATCAGAAAAAATTCCTCTATGCTTTCATGGATGTCCATACCCTGTTCCAAAGCCCCCATTTTTGCGCAGGCAGGGAGAACGGTATCAAAGGTTGTGGAGTCTAAGCCTTATGTCTTCTAGCACAAAGAATCCAAGTAATTTAAGAGATTTTGGTGAGACACCATTGATAAGCTCTATTTCTGTGACGAATTATTCACTACTGATAAATTTGGTATGGAATTTTGACGGATTTCTATTTGGCCATTTCCTCAGAAAAGCTAGGCTGCCTATGCTTGCAAAGGGCAAAGAAAGCAGCCACCATTAGAAAACTACTCCACCAGTAATTCCAACTATTATGCTTGCAGTCTTCGCTTTGGGTTCTCCATTTCCCTGTGTTCGTTGATGCGAAGCTTTATAGGAAAGTTTTACAATTCAACCATGAAACAATGGAATGGAATTAAACCTACTGAGCTTTCAGATCTAGAAATTAAATTACCGAGTATGTCATTGACAGAAACGAAAGAGTAATTGGGGTATCTTAATAGAAACCCGCTACGAGCACTTGGCCTTTGAGAAACGGAAGGCAGTCTTCTATCCCTTTCTGGGCTTTTTGTAGACATTTTTGGCAACCTAGGGTTGAAAAAGACATCCAACATTCAGTTAGTGTATATGTTGGATGAAGACGATTCCACCGTCCACTAACTGCAAGCCATTTCAGCGTCATCCACCAACCAACAAATGAAAAGCAATGAAAATTGAACGGTCCAAACGACTTGAATCGTCTTGCATACCATTTAGAAGAGTCTGTGCCGTAGATGTGTGAAGTTAGCCGGTTAACTTCGTGAAACGGAGATAATCTGCAATTACATATTTTTTATTTTGTTTTTGACGAGGGTCTCCCAGTTTGCAGAAACGGTGATCTTTGTTTTTGACGAGGGACTCCCGAAAGCTGCAGTTTACATGCAGAAACTCTGATATTTTTTTTTGACAAGGGACTCCCGAAAGCTGCAGTTTACATATGTTTGTTTTGTTTTTTACGATGTCTAGTTTGCATATTCCGACTTGCGTAACAGTGGAGCAACTGCAGTGGACTTTACATTTCGCTTTGTTTTTGACGAAGGCCTCAAATGGTGATCTACGGCTGCAATTTAACAGATTGTCAACAGGCCCTCTCGGTGCTTTTCAACCGCTGACTGAGAAATTGAGCTCTGAAATCTCAAATAG
>VDFB02371281.1:0-120773 GCA_007258455.2 Sequoia sempervirens
TTAACAACCTACAACTAATTACCAGAGTGGGTGCTCTGGAACTTCAAATAACAAAACTAAAGACTATAAACTCAAAATACAACCTACAAGAATAACTTAATAGAGCTCGACACACATAAATAACATTTACTCACACTGATCATGTATAAAATAAAAACAATAGAATTAAAAATGGAATACTTATCTTTCTATTATATAGTCCCTCGAGTGGCCAGCTCTTGGGGTGCTACTATGCTTAACTCAAATCACATGAACTTCTACTTCTTCAAGATCAATTCATCCAAGATAATTCCATTGCATAATACTAATAACTCAAAATGAGATGGGAAAAGCTTATTTTATTCATATCAAAAGTATAACTCAAAAAACATAGTTCAAGAACACATTATGAGAACACATTATGACAGCATAACAATATCCAGTATCATTTCTGGCGATTACATATTTACACAAAAAATGCTAACAAAAGCCTATAATTTAGATGGTGAAGATCACCATTGAAAATGTCTTCAACAAAATTCAACTAACAGACTTAGGTCCATAACATAAAACATTAAAAAGAATCGAAGTGAGTCATAAATTATTTAAATAGAAGATATCAAAAAGCATTAAAAAGACTCAGTCCACCATGCTCTTTCCTAAAATTCTAGCGCCTAGACTTTTGACACTTGTCTTCAACTATATTGGAGTCTTCTTTAAATCCACTTGGTTGAGCATAATGACTGACCGTGCATAATAACTTGTACAATACTAAAAACTATACCATTATGTTAGTGATGGTCAACTTATTTCAATTAATTCCAGGAAATAAAGATTATACATTTTTTTCACAAAAAGAAAGCAATTACTAATCCTAAAGATAAATAATTGTAGGGTAAAAGTGACTGGAGAAATAAGGAAGGTTATTTGACTTGTTATATTTATGAGGTTATTTTTACCTCATCATATTTTGTCAAGGAGTACCTTGAGAGAATTTGCATTGTTTTTGACAAACATATGGCTAATCTACAAGAGCTTTTTGATATCCTCATTATTTTCCTTGACTTTTCCCTCCAACTCGCAAAGGCGGCTTTCACACTTAGCTTTGAAATTAGAAAAATAAAATTCCAAATCCACCATCCTCTCAATGAGAAAATCCAAGGATGACCCTTTTGGATGATTAGCCAAATTTCCTTCAAGCCTCTAATTTTAATGGTCACCTTATTAAACTCCTTCATCACCCATTTTTCAAGTTTGAAGGTACAAGTGGCGCCAGCTTTAGACATGTCTAGCAGCTCAAACATAGAAGTGTTATCATCATCAAGATAGGAGAAATCCTTAGAAAGAGGATTAACATCTACAATTTTTTGGCTTATCTAGGGTTGAGTTCTTACCCACAGCCTCCCTCACACCCTTCTTTATCAAATCATCCTCAATAACCTTATCACCATTATTGTTGACAACATGAGGAGGAGTTTTCCAAGCAAGAGAATCTTCCATAATTACAACATTGTTAGTTGTGTCCACCAATTCCAGTTCCTCTTGCTCACCAATTCCACATCCTTTAGATTCTGACTTGTGCATATTATCCAGTCTCTTAGAATCCCTCCGATGAAGCCCCAAATCCACATTGTCCTCCAACTGAACTGAATGCTCTTCCTCACCCTTCCTAGAATCTTCAAAATCCATACCATGGAACATAGCCTTCTTTTAAGTAATCCATCATTGAGGCCCAACATTTTTCTGCACAAAATCAACCTCACGAAACAAAGACCCACCGGAATCCATCCCATGAATTATCAGTTTCTTGGCAGGACCCTTCTTTTTCAAAGTCCCCTTCTTCCTCTTTTTAGAGTGAGAGTTAGCAGGGGATGAGGAGACCATAATAGTTTTTTCTTCATCCACCTTCCACTCTTCATCCCTATCATCATCAATATTTGAACCAAAAGAAAAGGAATCATTACTAATGGTCTTCTCTTTTCCCTTGACATATTTATCTAGAGTGTTAGCTCTCACATGCTCCATGATGAGCAAGATGAGCCCTTCATGGAGCACATGGTTCCTATGATTCTTGAGGTGGGAATAGATTGAAACCTCCAATAAGGAAAGAAGAAAAAATGGAAATGAAACATGCAAATCATCTCTGAAATGATTGAGCAATATGAAATGATTCCCTAAGATAGTTGAAAACCAACCATAAAGGGTTACATACCTCATTATTAATTTTGCAACATCAGCCCAAATGTTCTTAAGTGAATGACAATCATAACCCCAAGAGGGAAGTTTCATCAGGTCTTCCTTATCATTTCCCTTAAAGAATTGATCCATTGCATCTTCATTACTTTTCCTTTCTTTGTAGAATTTGTGTCCCTCTATCAACAAGCTAGCAATGAAGGAAATGAAGTCTTCAATGATGTTAAACTTAGATCCATCGACCTTCCAACACCTATTATGCTAGCAGCGAATGAATTTTTCAAAGGCTTCATGGTCAAAACCATGAAGCCTCTTCAAATAAGGTGTGAAATTCCCATGTTTTAAAATCCACTAGACTCTGCATTTGTTCTTCCATTTGTAGTAGCAGATGGGTTCGAGCCTGCTCCTATCCCCTCCCATTACAAAAATAGTAGAAACTAGAGCCCAATAACACTTCCTAAAATGTAAATGATCTCAATATTGGGCCAAACATAACCCATAAAGTGTGCAACATGTGAAGGGGAGATAATTACCTGATCATCCCCTATCAAAAACTCAACATTAGCTATCATCTCATAATAATAGTTTAGCCCTATCAAGAAGGGAATTGTACTCTTCCCATGACTTATAATTAATAATACTAACAACCTCATTAGTAAAGAAAATTTCTAGGGAATTTCCTTTCATATAAGTATGAGATACACGGGTCTCTTCGAATGACCTTAACATCATGATAGAATCATTAATAAGTTCCTCAATCATCCAAATCAGATTTTGAATTTCATTCAAACACTTGACAATGCTGAGGGAGTCACCCTCCACCCACACTTTAGAAACACCTATATCTAGCATAGATTTGATGCTGATGTAAGTAGCTTCGGCCTCAACATGATGATTGGTTTGGTTTCCCAATGGGAGTGCCACTGTGCATAAGAACCTACCTTCTTCATTCCTCAACACCCCCCCACAACTTGTAGGCCTAGGGTTCCCCTTGGCTGCCCCATCAAAATTAACTTTAACCCATCCTGGAGGAGGGTGCTTCCAAGTAGTATTCTCTCTAGCACTATTTGTAGATTTGTTGTAATATGGTATTATTTGAATTTTTATAAGATTACTTCTCTTTTTTTATATTTTTAAAATGGTTTGGCCACTTTCAAAAACCTCTAGCTTACCTAATAAAAAACAAACAAAAAAATAGTCTTATTAAAGGGGATTCAAAATTTATATTGCAATATAATTCATATCAATTGAGGAATGCATGTCCACGATAACAATACATTATCAAATTTCATTGGACTAGTGTTTCACTTTTATAGATACCATATTACAATGCATGATTGAGTTACATATTTATATTTCACTTTTGTCAATATTATTTATATCATTTATCTAGTTGTTTTCAAATATAAAAACAACATTCATTTTATAGTTTTATAAGAAAAAAAAAGTTAGCACCAATAGAAAAAAAATATATTAAAATTAAATTTACAATGCACCCATAGTGATCCTTTACCATATTTTTCATAAAAATTATGTTACCAATGTTAACCATATGTTAGATAAAGATCTTCTAATGTAATTCTAATCAAATTTTGGGCATTAATTTTTTAAGCTTTATAACACTATTTGGCGTTATTTAAATAATTACCCCATATATATATATAAGTCAAATTGGTACATAAAAATTAAAATAATGTGAATAAGGACAATATTACTCTATTTTTATATTGAAATGCCAAAAAAATTGATAGGTGAAAATAAAGGAGTTTTTTTTAAGTAAATGTGATTAGGATGCGAGAAAAGAGTTTAAATAGTTTTTAATTATTATTTCAAGTTCTACTTAAAAAATAAAAATATTTTTTACATAATGTTAATTGTGGTACTTTTCTCTTAAGATGGTGAGATTTTATTATTTAGATTTCTTCTTTTTTGTTTCAAAATAGGGGGAAAAAATCAACACAAATGTTGCCATAAGTCATGTTATATATTTATAATGCAATCCCTAAGACAAATATATTATCACACACATCATCAATCCTTGTTTTAATAAATATATGGTGAATATTCACTTAGAAAGTGCCAAATAAAATCATGAATGAAACCTATAATTTCTTAATTAAATTAGTTAATTTTTCCATTGAATTTGATGGTACTTATAAAATTTATTGAATTCTTATTTAGCATTTAAAATAATTTCACGCTACAATTTTTTATATGATATAAGCCACCATTCTCCACATCAAGCTCTTAAATTTTCTTATGTCTCCATCATGGTAATTGGAAGGTACATTGTCTCTCAAGTCTATAGCTCTATGTTCCTAGAGTTAATACCAATACTCAAATCCAAGGAAATATGTCATCTTGAGGATAGGGATATAAATCATCAACAAAATATGGAAAACTAGGGCTAAATGATTTAGAGAGGATTTTCTCCCCTTCACTTTGGGTGTAACTAAACCAAGGAGACTATTCCTAGAGGGAATTTAAATAGGAAAATTAATGAGAAATAAAAATTGTGATTTAACCAATCAATGGCTCTACCAAATATATGGTGAACCTTAAGATATATCATTAATTTCATGACATAATGTTACTCGCGATACCTCTAACAAAATTCATAAAGTAATATTACACATGCACCATAAGGAAGCATCATATTTTATCCATAATATTGAAACCACTAAATATTTTATACACACATGCAATAGAGAAAAATATTAATATGATCCTCTAACAATTTATTAGTTTTAATATTGCATAAAGTATGAAATAGGACAATTAATGAGAAATTAAAAAAGCACAACTTAACCAATCAATAGTTATACAAAATATATGGTGAAACCTAAGATCTATCATGCTAAGTTCATGAAATAATATTAATCACAAGACCTCTAACAAAGTTGATAATGTACTAGAGGAACAATAAACAAATTATGAATGAGCTTTTATGGTCTACATTAATGGTACCACAATTTCCTCAACTTAAGTTTCATTATTAAACAATACTTTTTAGCATAATAATTTTACACTATCATGGCTTAAGTTAATTAGTTGGTGCTGAGTTTCTGCCACCATGTAATTTAGGTTTAATTTTTTAGGAATTCATGGTCCCATTGATAAGGTAGTTGTGGGTCTTTAAAGAGCTTGTATGAATTTTCAGAAATTTGACATCCAGTTCCTCTTATATCAATAAAATAAAATGTTTATAATGTGAAAGATGTGAGTACACCTTCTAAGGCTCTCAATTTACCTCTGCATGGAGTAACTATTAATCACGATGACATAAGTTTATTCTTCTCAAAAGGAGATATTAGTGGGGAGCTAGTGCTATAATGATTAAATGCATATCAAATCCAAATAAGCTTTAGTGACAAACCAATGTGATTTATAAAGATTTCATATATAACAAACCAACATAAGCTATAAGTCAAACATTAATACTCAACCTAAAGAGTAAAGGTTCCATATTATTTATTAGTAGTTTAAAAATCACATATCTTTAGTGTAAGCTATATTATTTTTAGGTTAAATATAATTGAATGTAATAATATCAAATTATCACTTTCAAGGTTAGTATTCTCATTTATTCTCAACACAAATCATTATCTAAGGATGCATTCTTTCTAGCCACAAAATAGTTTTTCATTTTATTTAAGGATAAGATCATGTTTTTACTTATTAGATTTAGACTTTGTAAATTTGGACTATTCAATAAAGTAATTAAACTTTCCGTAATTTGTACTACATTAACAATTTTACTTATGTTCCTCACCTAATCATTTCCTCTAGTTTACATTGAAATAGAAATTAAGAAAATTCTATGTCTTCTCATTGTCCCCACCCACATCATGTGCCCACTTATGGAAAAAATAATTTTAAAAGATAGAAAAATAAATATAATCACATTTTTTAAGAACTCATTTGTATTTGATAGTTTAGTTTTATTTTTTTATGTTGATATCATTCTAATTTACACTCAATTTATGTTTTCTCTACATGATTTTAGAATTAGGTCTTCTTAATTTATCTCCTATTATTATGATCCACATATGGAAAAAACTAGATTACATCCACAAGCCACCACCACCATTTCATGCACTAGAAGATATAATTTAAATCAATCCACACTTCTCATGACCATGTTGCTAGCAATGCCATTGGTAATAGTTGGCAGGAAAGAGAAATAGTTTAGACACTACTAAGTAAATCCTATCGCATCTTTCCACAAAGAGCTTGCACACCATAAGATTCAAGAGATGCCATCTAGGTTAAGGGAAGGATAGATGGGTCACATCCCATCCCATAGATATATGCATAGGAAAATATATGAATAACAGAGTATGAGATTGTATGAAAAATTATATGCATGAGAGAATAAATGTAAGAAGAAGAGAGGGGATATATAAAGTATAGGGGGAGATATATTATGACCATATATATGATGTAAAAGGAGATATAATGAGATATGAATGTACTCCATTGATATAAATAATATAATGATACAAAAACTCTCTCTATATTATGTTGTCTGACATCGTGCTATATAGTTATTTAGTCAATATTTTGTCTAAATCAAACCATTACTCCCTTTATATGACTATGCTTGGCGTATAAAATACAACACTCAAAAATTACTTGGGGCTCAGAACTCTGGTGTGTGTTTCCCCAGTTTTCTTGCTAATATTGGTTCCATTGTTGGAACCTTGGTTAGGTAGTATAAAGGCTAGTAATACTCATAATTTTTATTTTAAATCAAACATAGAAGAAGAAAGAAAAAGAAAGGAAGACATGAAAATATATGGATCTTTCCTATTGGCATCTACCCTATGAGAGCGGGTTAGCCACCAAGGGGATGGAGAATGGAAAGGGGGAGAGATTATAAAAGGGATCCTCGAAGAGATGTTCCCAATAAGAAAAGATATCAAATAACTACCATGGAATATAATAAAAGGATTAATGTAATCCCAAATCAAACACACCCATAGAAAAAAGGAAATAAGAAAAAAAAACATTAGAGGTAAAATTTAATTATAAAGAAAAGTGAGCATGGAAAACCCAAATGAAGAAGAGAGAAGACAAACCATGTGTTGTTATATGGAGCCTAATCAGACTTGGAGGTTAAGTTTTCCCCACTTTTATCGGTGTGGTTTCCCCCAAAATTATTTAATGGGGGTTTGGGGGAAGTGCCCCCAAGATGAGGTCAAGGGGAAATGCCCCTTGTGGGGTCCAGGGGCCAAGAGATATTTTTCTATTGGTTGACATAAGAAAACCCTATTTTGTAACCGACATAAGTCTTGATAAAATGGCCAAGGGTTAGGGTTTCTGTGGATATTGTATTGTAGCATTTGTAGCAGTATTGCGTTGCAAGGATTGGTGGTTTTAATAGGTTTGATTTCTTGGATAATAATATTGGAATCTATGTTGGTGGATGTAGCCCGAGTTTGGGTGAACAATGTTAAAAATTGTCTCTCGCTATTATTATTTATGTGTATTTTTCATTCCTCTATCTAATATTTATCTGCATTTAATTGATATCTTCTGCATGTAATTCCTAACAAGTGGTATTAGAGTAGGTTGTGTTTGATTATCGTCTGCAGGAAGGTCTCACGATTGAGTGGGAGCAATGGTGGACGAGGGTAAATTGAAGGTAGATACATTCAATGGGCAGAACTATTAGTTGTGGAAGATATAGATGGAGGATTATCTCTATCAAAAGGATTTATGGAGGCCATTAGAAGGAATAACCAAGAAACCAACAAAAATTATTGATGAGGATTGGAATATTCTAAATAGAAAGGCATTGGGAACTAATCAGTTGTGTCTAGAACCATCTGTGGCATTCGATATAATAGAAGCGAAGACAATAGATGAAATGATGAAAGATTTGGCTAAATTGTATGAAAAACCCTCAACCTCAAATAACGTATTTCTCATGAAGCATTTGTTTAATCTAAAAATGATTGAAGGTTGATTTGTGATGGATCATTTAAATGATTTTAATGCAATTACTAGTCAATTGACTTCTATAAATGTAAAATTCAATGAAGAAGTTAGAGATCTCTTGATATTATGTTATTTTCCTAAAAACTGGAATAGTTTGGTAATGGTGGTTAGTAACTTTGTTTCTAGTTCAAATACCCTAAAATTTGATGATGTTTTTGGTGTTATTATAAGTGAGGAAATTTGTAGGAAAAGCTCGGGTGGATCCACATCGAGTAGTGTTTTGAATGTAGAAAGTAGGGGAAACTCAAAGGAGAGAGGAAAAGGTTCTAGAGGTCATGGGAAGTCATGAGGAAAATCAATGGAAAAGACATCCCATTCCAGAGGACAAAAGGATTGTTGGTATTGTGGGAAACTAGGTCATCTGAAGAAAGATTGTTGGTCTCAGAAGAATAAAGAAGGAGACAAACAAGAAGGAAATAAGGAGGAAAATGTGGTAAGTAATAAATCTAAAGATGATTCTTTGATTCTTTCCCTAGATAATGTTGATGATTCATGGGTTTTAGATTCAGGGGCCTCATTTCATTCTATGCCCCATAGAAGTTATTTTCTTGATTATGTCTAAGGGGATTTTGGGTTGGTTTATTTGGGAGATAATGAACCCTATCAGATTGTTGGAAAGGGAATAATTAAGATTAAGTTATAGAATGGGAATCATTGGCTACCACAAGAGGTAAGGTACTTTTCAAGGTTGAGTATGAATTTAATTTCAGCAGGGTAGTTAGCTGATGAAGGCTACATAGTTACTTTCAGTGATAAAAATTGGAAGGTTTCAAGAGGTGCCTTAATGGTAGAAAAAGGTGTGAAAGTAGGCATCTTATATCTTTGTACAGGTCATACTATTCCTTCTACTTTAGTTGTTGCAGAGAAAAAAAAATAGGTTCAAGAACTGTTCCTTCTCTTGTTGTTATTATTTTTGTGTATTCTCCATTCCTATGTTTAATATTTATTTGATTGATATCTTTTGCATGAAATTCCTAACACCATGTTGTTGAGAGAATAAATACACTACTAAAGAATGGAAATTATAGAGAAAATGAGAATTGAGCACGCCAAAGTGGGTGCTACCAAAGGAAAAGAGAAAGAAAACAAAGAAGAGTGGAAGACTCTGGAGAAATCAAATTTATGATGGGAAAATGCAGGACAACTCAGCCAATTTAAACAAGAGCATTGAGAACTATGAAAAGTCTGGAAGGTTGTTGTTGGAACTCTACAATAGAATCAATATTCCACTCCCACCACAACCCTCCAAAAGTCCTACTGTAGACACGTAAAATATACTGATTGATCCTATACACCTGATCCTAATTTACTAACACCAGTTCATCCAGAATCATCTCCTTTACTAATCATTTAATTAAATAATATTTATTTAATTAAATTCATCATATTTCATCTCTTAATCAAATAAATCAATTTTATCTAATTAATTCATTATCTCCTATTAGTTAAATAAATCATTTTGTTTAATTAATCCTATAGTCCCTCTTTTAATTAAATAATTCATTTTATTTAATTAAGCTCTAAAGTCATCTCTGTTAAATTAAATAAATTAATCTTTATTTGATTTAATTCTAACACCATCCTCTTTAATTAAATAAATCAAACTTTATTTAATTAAGTCTAAAATCATTATTCCTCTCATTTTAATTTATTTAAATCCTAAAATCTAAGTAAAATTGTCAAATCAGCTAATTTTCATCTAAATTAATCAAATCATGATTAATGCTAACACTAATCCATCAAATCCTCTAGATTTTGCAACTTACTCATGAAAATCAATTTAATTAATTTATAAATCTCTTATTTTCATTCAAAAAGGCATCAAAGTTGGAATATTTCTCAATTTTGAAAATCTCCCCCCAAAAAGGACTTGTCCATCCAACAAGGCATTAGAGGCCTCTTACATGTCCTTTTCTTGAGTCAAGTGGAATTTAATTCATCTTTCATCTCCCTCCAACATTTCACTTCTCCAATTTTTAAATATCCACCTAATGACATTAATGTGCACATTCATCAAAATGTGCTCCACCTTTGTCCACTCACATGTTGACAAGTGACATTGTGCTATTGTTTGGTCTTTTATCCCACATTCATCCATTTTGCCTATTCTTCCATCATTCTATTATATAAATAGAAGGCTCTTTTACTAATTTTGGATCCACAATCTTAGGCATTTGATCAACAACTTATGCAAAGTCATTATCTTCATGTTTTGAGCAACTTCATCCATTGTCATCCATTTTCATAGTTTCCATCATTTCATAGCTAGGTTATGGAGAAATTTCCTCAAGGAGCATCAAATCTTCATCATTGATCATCACCAAGCTTGCAAGGAATTTGGAAAGGGCTATTTTCCACATCAAAATAGCACCAATTCCCCCATGGGATTAAGAGTTTGTTTGTTTTGAGCAAGATTAGATAGCTTTTGTTTGTGTTCTTCATATTATTTCTTGTTCTTGATATTTCAAATGAATCTTATGGGGAATGATTACTTGATTTGCATAATGGACTACTATTGTGTTTGTTGTTTATGTGTGTGCAGTTCTAGGATGACCATTCACATTTTGGAGCTAGAAGGAGGGTGAATCTGAAGAAATTAAAACATTTTTTGAGAAAATTCTATTATTTTTCAAGTTTTTGTGTTTCTATAGGAAACTGCACCGCTGCCAAAGTCAAACTGCTCTGCTATCAATCCAACAATGCTATTTAGTGATGCTTTCAAACTACAAACTATGACGCTCCTATCATTCTCCTGAGGGCTCGACCAACTCAAACTCCAAAGTACACCATTGGGTAAAATAGCATCACAATTGTGCTCACTATCCCTCCATAGAGCATTGTTGGTCTCACCAGAGCGTTGTTGGCTCACTCCAAACTGCGCCTCCATCACAAACTGCATCATTGGGGTGGGATAAAAGGCAGTTTTCAAATTAATTTCAACATGTCCTTTTTTTCATTTTGACCACCTTTGACTTCTAACTAGTTTTTGGCCTTTATTTATGTACAGTTTTAACTAGTTTTTGTAGGTTGGAGTGATTCAAAGGGAAGGAGGAAATGAAAACAATACTTCTTATGGCATCTTCATTCTATTGTATCAAGTTTTTTTAAACACTTTGGGGAGAAATTATAATCCTACCTCTAAGGACTTTGTCATCTTCAAGATTTTTAGGACTCAATAAATTTCATTTGGGCTTAATAAAGAACAAAACAAAGGGATTAAAAAGAACCTTAGGAACTTACTAGAGTTTATTTTGAGGTTTTAAAATTGAACAAGCAAATTTCACACTTCAATCTTGGTGCTTAAAAAGAATCCATTCTTGCTTTGAAGGTTAAAATGAACATGTTCTTTTTTGTTTTGTAATCTCTTATACAAAGTAATCTCATTTAAAAGATGTATGCACTTCTCTCGTGCCTCATGGAAATCTTGAGAATCAAAATTATTTTGGTGATATTAAGTTGCATAAAAGATTTCCTCCACACTTCAATTTGGATTCTTAAAAGTGAACAAAGCTTGCTAGTGTGAGTGGAGTCTATCATGTGTGTTCTCTCTTTGTTCACGTAAACAAAGATTGATCAAACTACGGATGTGCTTACTCACTTGTGTTTACCCTTAGAGGGGAATTCCTAAGAGATACATCTGAAACGATAACTTGAAGGTGACTCCAATTGGTTTTTCACTTGGGTCGGTATATAAAAGGATAAGACTAAATCATCAAATCCAATGGTATGTAGGCCTTATTCGTACAGTTTCTTTTAGAATGGGATACTACCTTAAAAATTATAAGAGCCCCTAGTAGGATTGATTAAAGCTTTTAGTGGCTTGTTGGATGCTCACAATGTGCCATGTCCCCAATCACCCTGACTAAAAACCAATTTATTTAGAAGCCCAAATCCTTATCTATTTGTTGGTGCAAGAGGTTGGACCTCTGAAGCTGCCCCACATTTTTGCAGTTCTTGGTAGAGATGAGAAGTATACCATGGGAGTTTCATTGGTACTAAAGCTTGGCTGACCCATAGAAGTGAGTGTCATGGAGGGGAGCCAATGTGGTCAAGCTTTAGTCATCCGCTAAGAATAAGCATAGCTAGATTTATCCAAGTGGGGATTCAACAAATATTGTCTCTTAACTATCAATAGGGTCTTGGAATCAAAACACTTTTCTTGGATCTAAAACATTGGAAAAAAAACATTCAACCATGATCATGAAACTTTTTTTTTTTTAATAAAAGAGGGTAAAAACTTTATTGAATCATAACAGCATTACAAAGTCCAAAGAAGGAAGCCACAAGGGGCCAAAACAACAAGAATTAATTCACACCCAAGAAGCACCTCATATCCTCAACAACCCACTCCTCAAGAACAGGGGCCATATCAACAGGGAGATTGCTCCAATCATCCACAGACCAAGAATCAGTCTTTTCCGACGCCCATCTAGCCAGCCCATCAGCCACCCTATTCCACTCCCGTGGAATATGACGGAAAACAATGGACTCCAAGGTAGAGCACAGAGAAATAATCTGTTTGACAACCACAGCTAGCTGCCAATTCACATCCTCCAAATTTTGATTATTCAACATATCAATAACCACCTGAGAATCAGCTTCACAAACAATCCGCCGCCATCCAAGGGAAACTGCACGCTCAACCGCCAAGAGAATAGCGCTAGCCTCCATAAGATTATTAGTTTGCAAACCATGATACATAGAAAAGAAGAAAACCACCACTCCAAGGCTATCTCTACCAATACCACCAACCCCAGCATGCCCAGGGTTACCTCTAGAAGACCCATCAGTATTAATTTTCAACTCCCCTAGAGCAGGTGGGCACCAAAAGCCCTCACGAGCAACCCTCTCACGCCCACGCCTACGATGCACTTTACTCATAATACACTTCCCCCCTGTGGCAAGACCCAGGGAATTTACAACACCCAAGTCCCCAGGAGCAATCGGCACAGACAAGTCACACTTTGCAGTCAAAGTCTCCAGCAAAGCCCCAAGAATTCGCCTCCAAAGTTGCCCCACGAGCAATTTTTTATCCAAGAATATTCTTCTGTTACGTTCCAACCAGATTTGCCAAACAATCAAACTAGGACCAATGCTCCAAGCAATTTTAAGAAAAGAGGTTGTAGCAGGAGAAGAACCCTGTCTCTTCCAAAAATCCTCCAAAGAAGAGACATGGCAACACGGTAAGCTCCAAAGATTCCACCAGTGATGCCAGATAGTCTTAACAAAAGAGCACTGAAAAAATAGATGTGATAAGCATTCATCATGCTGACCACATAGAATGCACATGGAGGGGCCCTGGAACCCACGTTTGCAAAGATTATCCCAAGTAAGACACTTACCTTGAACCACAAGCCAAGAGAAAAAATTACACTTAGGCCAAGCAAATTTATTCCAAGCATGCTTCCACCAAGAAACCTGGGAGCTTCCAAAGACCTGTTTATCCAAAACCTGATAACCAGAGGCAACCGAAAATTTTCCTTTCAAGTCGGGTCCCCAAGCAAGCACATCAGCCCCTTGGAGAGAATTGCAAACACGACTCGATAAAATCTTAGCAAGCTCTTGACGATCCTCCACTGCACCACCAGGAGGCCAATCCAAGGGGCTCTTCCACCTAGACACAGAAATTTGACCCAAAGATTGTTGAGATTTAAAATCAGCCACATGACTCCAACCCGCCTCCACAAAAATCTGGCACAAATCTTGGAGATGGGGATGAGATGACACAATGGGTGGGTATCCATCCCAAGAATCATACCAGAAAAGAGCATCTCGACCCCCATTACAAATCCAAAAAAGTCCCTGTTTAACCAACTTGGCACCACGTTTAAGGGTACTCCAGATCACAGAGCCTTTCCCCTCCATACTAAACCTTGATACCTCCCTACTTTCTACTGCCCCCAAATATTTGAAGGTCAGAATTTTAGCCCAGCACATATGCTGTTGAGAGCACCAGCGCCAATACAACTTAGCAGCCAAGGCCTGCCCATTCAAATCAGCCCGCCGTAAACCAAGACCCCCCTCTTGCTTTGGCCTACAAACAACATCCCACTTCACAAGACTCCATTTTCTATGAAGAAGATTACCAGCCCACAGAAACTGACGAGACAATTTCTCGAAATCTCTAATAAAACTTGAAGGAGCAGAAAGAACAAAGCATTTATAAATAGGAAGAGCCTGGACCACCGACTTTAAAAGAGTCACTCTACCTGCTGAAGAAAGCCACCTGCAAGTCCAATGACTGACCAATCCTCGAAACTTATCAAGAGTCTCTTGCCAAAACCTTTTGGGGAGAGAGCGAACAGCAAGAGGGATTCCAAGATAGGAAAAAGGAAGCGAACCAATCTGAAACCGAAGGATACCAGCAATTCTCCTTTGAATACCTTTAGGAGTGTGGAAGAAATATATGAAGGACTTCCCCTCATTTATGCATTGCCCAGAAGCTGCCAAGTAACTGTCCAAAACACTGCGCCAATTGAGAGCCTCCTCAACCTTAGCCCTACCCATCAAGGCAGTATCATCTACAAATTGCAGATGAGACTGAGGGGGAATACCATCTCCCCAACTCCATCCCTGAAGCAATCCACTAGCAACCTGAGCACGAATGAGTCTTCCCAGGCCTTCCGCAAGGAGGATGAATAAGTAAGGAGATAGGGGATCTCCTTGCCTAAGGCCTCTAGAAGCACCAAACAAACAAGTGGGCTCACCATTGATAAGCACCGAAAAGGAGGAGGAAGTGACACAACTCCTAACCCATTCAATCCAACCCTCAGCAAAGCCAAAAGCTCCAAGGATTTTAAATAGAAAACTCCATTTAACACGATCATAAGCTTTAGCCATGTCTAACTTGATAAACATAGATTTATCTTTTGAGGATTCCATAGAATGGATGGCCTCAGCAGCAATAACTACCCCATCCATGATCTGTCTTCCAGCAACAAAACCCCCCTGCTCTTCAGAAATTAAGTCATCAAGCCAAGGCTTCAGCCTTTCTGCGATCAACTTAGTAATAATTTTATACACAACATTACATAGAGCTATAGGCCTAAACAAATCCAAGGAGTTAGCTCCCACCTTCTTAGGAATAAGAGCTAAAAATGTAGCATTTAGGGACTTCAACATTTGTTTATGCATAAAGGATTCTTGGACAACCTCTAAAAGGTCCAATTTAACCACTTCCCAGAACTCCTGAAAAAATTCAATGGGGAATCCATCAGGCCCAGGAGCTTTACCTTTCTTCATCTGGAATACAACCTTCTCAAGCTCCGACAAGGTAATAGGAGCAAGCAATGATTCATTCATTTCATTAGTCACCAGCTTCGGGATACAATCTAAAATTTTAGCTTCATCCTCCTCCGCAGGAGGCGAATCCTCAGAGAAAAGGGTAGAGAAATATCGAATGCATTCAGCTGAAATAGAGGCTGAAGAGGACAAAGATTCCCCATTAGGCAACAGAATAGAAGAAATAGCATTACCTTGTCTCCGATCCTTAACTGAGTTATGGAAGAAAGCAGTGTTTCGATCCCCAGCCTGGAGCCATTCAATACGAGACTTTTGTTTCCAAAAAATCTCTTCTCTTAACTCCCATTCCTCAAGCTCTTTTGTTGCAGCAACCTCTAATAAACTCAGCTCCTCTGAGAGGCCTTGATCTCGAATTTGTCTGGTAATTAGGTCTAGATTATCTCGCGCCTTTTGCTTTTCCTGAAATAAGTTACCAAAATGCTGCCTATTCCATCTTTTCAATCTGTATTTAACATACTGGAGCCTCTTTGAGAAAGAGTACATGGCAGTGCCATATGCTGGCTTCCCCTGATCCCACCAACTAGGGAGCAAAACATGAAGAGATTCATCCCTAAGCCACATGAGTTGGAACTTAAAGGTCTGTCTAGCACACCGTTGAGGCACATCAACCACTAGCTTAATAGGCCAATGATCAGAACCACGACCATCCAAAATTTCAGAGCTTATCAACCACCTGTCCCCCACCCAAAAACTAGACACCAAAAATCTATCAAGTCTTTCAGAAATAGAGGCATCGCCAATTCTCCTATTATTCCAAGTAAAAAGACCATTGCCAGGTTTGATATCCACAAGATTCAAAGCAGAGATATTGTCCTGGAGCAATAATGCAGAAGCCTCCAACCTTGCAATACCACCTCGTTTTTCTGCAAGCTCCGTGATAGCATTAAAATCGCCTCCAATAATCCAAGGATGGTAGGGAAATAAGCTGCGAACTAAACGAATGTTGGACCACAAAAGTTGCTTTCCTTGCAACTCCACAGGCGCATACACATTGGAGAAGAGAGCAATTTCCCCTGACATAAAACAAGAGGCCACCATGGAAAGGGAGGACCTGAAAGACACCCACCAAAGGGGGCAAATCTTACGCGGGTTCCATAAACATGCCACCCCGCCAGAAGACCCTTGAGCACCAATGCATTGGCATCCACCATTCCCCCATAACTTAGGAACTAGATCCATCATACCCTCCACAGAGAGCTTAGTCTCCTGCAAAAAAAGAACATCAGGCGAATGACACCTAATCAAATCCCGAACAGCTTTTTGTCTAGGGCCACTGTTCAAGCCCCTAACATTCCAAGAGAGAACTATCATTTCGAGGGGCATGAAAAATGCGAATCCAGAGTCTTGACTGACCCTGACTCCACCAAAGTCTCCCCTATCATCTTAATCTTTTCCTCATCCTTCTTCCTTCCCAGCTTAGAAATTTTCTCCGGCCCCCCCTTCTTGAGAACTTTTTGCAGAACACCCAACTGAGAGGACGCCTTAATATTCTTCTTGCCCACCTCTGGACCAACTTTTTGCAAGAGGTGAACCTTATCTACACTATCTTTCACTACCTCAGCACTACCACCCAACTCAACCTGAACCTCCATTTGACGATCTGTCCCTAGAGCCGAAGTCCCATCAGTAAGCGGAGCCATAATCCCCTCTGAGTTGAGCAAAACCTGACTAGAATCTTTCCCAACCTCATCTAAGCATGGCACTCCCATACCCCCCTCCTGTTGGGGAGTAAGCATTGCCTCAACTAAAGGGCCATGCTGATCAATATCCAGAGTCCCATGATCTAGATCCAAAAATCCTGGGTTCACCTCCTGTTGACTAAGATCCTCTAGCACCTCAAACCTGTTGAAGGTGTCCTCCTCCTGCCTGTCCTTCAAAGTCCTTTTATGACCTTTATTTCTGTTTCGGCCTCTAACGGGAATAAATCCATCTTCCCTACCACCAGAACCCTGAATGGGGTCCTTGCCCTTATCCACCCTAGGTGGATTAGCTGAAGGTTGAGAAGAATGAGCCTCCAAAGGCTTGGCCTTTGGACATCTGCGCAGGAGGTGACCATACTCATGACAGAAACGACAACGGAAGGGAAGTGTTTCATAATCCAGCTGTTGCACCCATGAATAATCTCCTGCACTCACTTCTAACGAGTCTGGCAATGGCTTACTTAAATCAATTTCTACACAAAACCGGGCAAAAGTCATTACCTTTTTGAATTGTGTTTGCTGAGAAGAACCCACAGGTTTCCCCAGCTTCGAGGCTAATAGGCACAACACATCCTCTCGCCAGCATTCCACAGGGAGCCTTGGAAGACGGACCCAAACCGGAACCCGATTCGGAAGTTCCTCTGCCGGGTTGAAGCCAGCATGCCATGGCTTAATAAATAAGCCCACCTGGTTATAAAAATACGGGCCCCCTTCAAAAATCCTATTCCGATCAGCCAAACAATCAAAAGTAACCATGAAGTAGTTATTTGCCAGGAGGCGGATCTCCATCTCTCCCTCAGGCATCCATGTCTTTTGAGCCCACATCTCCAAGAATTGCAAAGAAATTTTCAAACCTAAGAATTTGCAATAAAGAGAATGTCGTGCATAATAATCAATGTCTTCAGCCAACATCTCCATTGGAATGACTACGCTCGGCCTCTCTTTACACCGTTCGAGGCACCCATTAATCTTCGGAATTCTAGGCCCCCCTACCGAGCCCATCTCGACTTTCTCAGGTTCCACCGAGAAAAGATTATTATCAAAAATCTTCGAACCCTGTGGAGAGGGTTTCGATCCAAAAGCAGAACGAAAGTCCATATTGGGACAAACCCTAGAAGATTCTCCAGTATCCATCAAAGAGCACACAACGCAAGATGAGCAAGCAAGGCCCAAATAAAACCAAGAGCCCTTCGAAGAAGGCACACTCCACTGGACACCAAGGTCGCAACCCCCCAACCCCAGAATACACACCTGCTGCAAAAGAAAAGAGCCTCCCCCCAAATAGCGTAAAAAACCCACCCCCAAGAAGCTTCAGAGAAGAAGAGAACAAATCCGACCCCCAACTACACATGCAACCACCAAAAGACTACATGCAGGCCGAGCCTAGATGGCTGCGGCCTCATGCAGCGCTTGCAGAGCCATCATCCCATGATCATGAAACTTCAAACCCTTTAGAGGAAGCAAATACCTTTGAAAAAATCCAAGTGCTATTTCTTTCCCTAGGGATTCTATCCTTAGAGGCTTCTAAGAATTTGAATTTACACCTCAATTTTCTCTCACTAAAGTCAACATTAGGGAACTATTTCCTTAATTTCCTTGATTTCCACATAATGGACTTTGTGGGATGAGAAGAAATCGGAACATTAGACATTTAGTTTGAAAACATAATCAAGAAAGTGTTTGTGGTAAAAAAGACTCATTAAGAAAAGATAAGAAACAATTAGACCCCACACATGTGCTCTTCCAAATGATTTCCCGAAGGATAAAAATCTAAAAACCAAAGTCCAGAGGTCTTAGTCAAAAAATTCACAAGAAACGTTTGTCTATGCTTTACAAATTTAGAGAAAGATTGATCTTCAACTTTTACAAACATGCATCAAGGAACAATCCAAATTTGTATTCATTTTACTATTGTAAAAATCCAAGTCTCTTTCAAAGTTTTGAGTATCTCACATAGGAAGTATTAGCATGTTCTTCAACATGTTGGTTTAGTAAACAAAGTCTCTCTAAGTCTCTTAGGATCAAAATCAAAACCTTCATTCATCCTCAAACATCAAAATAAAAAATCACATCACAAAAACCTCTTGGAAATCTTGAAAAAATCCTTTATGCTAAATTTTTTGCAAATCCTTTCAAATCAACATCAAAATCATCTTGTTTGACTAGGTGTGTGTAGATGAATCCTTCTTTACACACTTAGTCAAATTATCATCTTGTGCACAAGTTTAATCTAGGAAAACATCCAACCTCTTAGAGTCTATGTGTAACATCTAGAAAATGCAGAAGAAAGGTTAAAAGCACACACTCAATGCGATCTAAGCTCTAATGAAATCTAAGCTAAACAACAGAGAACAAAGGAAAGCCAAAACATAAATAAACTAAAAAATCTCACCCAATATTTACATAATTCCATGGATAACCTCGATTTACCTTCTCCATTTTGTCTGTGTAGTGCACTTTCCCTCAGATTTTCAAAGTTCATGCAAGCATGGCCTAAGTGTTGTGATTAAGACAAAACATAGAAGATTCAAAATAATTTCTCTAAAATTCATACGATTTTGAGAGAGATTGGAATGATGAATGACAGATCAATTTATAGAAAAATGATCATTCGAACGACAGGTCAGGATTGCAAGATCGACATATGGTTGAGATCGACAGATTATTCATGCATTATGATAATTGTTAGTAGCGACATGAGTGATATAAATTAGAAATAGAAACAAAGATTAAATAAATGATTTAATCTTTGATTTTGGCATTCGAAAATAGAAGTTTAGTCTTTGCATGACAATGATAAAGATGGATTAAAGCAACTCTCTATTCGAATGCACACACAAGATTTAATTAATTAAATAGGAATATTTAATTAATATCCATGTACACGCAATTGAGTTAGAACTAGATGACTGAATGATACGATGAAGAGATTTCTCAAGAAAGCCACTCAGACATTAAATCCTGAGTTAACTGATCGATTTAAATAGATGTCGAGTCGAGTCAAAGTTAATACTTAGATAACTCACACAATTATCTAAATATAGAGGAATGTGTTAAAATAGAATTTATGAATTAAATAATTCATTTAATTCAAGATTTGATATTTGAAGAATAATTAAATAAAGAAGATTTATTTAATTAAATGACGAATGGATTTAAATGAATTATTAAATAAATAAAGGATTTATTTAATTATAGTTGACATATGATAAAGAGTAAATTAAATAAGAATTTATTCAATTTGACAAGAAGGATAAGGTTAATTAGTAACATAATTATATAAAAAGCATTTATTTAATTAATCAGATAAAATAAAGAAAAGTGTGAATTAATTAAATAATTAAGATTATTTAATTAATAGAAGAAATGAAGAATTTAGAGAATAATTGAATAATTGACATTATTTAATCATGACCATGAAGAATATCGAAGTCACAAGCTTAAACTAGATTTCAATTTCTACATTTTCCCCTCTTTGATACAATGTCATTTTGGTGTTGTGTCAAAGAAAATCGATCAAAAATATGCCCCAGTAATGCCCCAGTGTAGAACATGTAAAGGTATGCCCCCTCGAGAAAATTGACAAATTTTTGAAAAATTTCAAAAAAAATTGGAAATAGTCTCGATTAGCCCATTGGATAGGCAAAAATGCAGTGGAGTTGACGGAATTGAAGTTGGAAGTGCTAAGGACGGGTACGGTTCGATTGAAATTGGAAGTTGAAACGGCCAGTAGAAAGGAATGCCACCAAAACCCTAGGTATAAATAAAAAAAATGGGGTAAAAACCCATTCGTTTTTACCCACACTACTTTGAAACTTGAGAATTTTGCTCTGCACCCTCAGCGAAGATGTCTCCCATTCCGCACACCCACCATCGAGCATACAGGATCCAGACCTTCAGACAGTCGGCCGACGTGGAACCCCTAGTATGTACTCTGTTCTCAACTTTTGAAGTTTAGGTTTTCACACTTTTTTATGCATTTAATTTCAATTTTTATGATGCGTCACTTTTCTGAAAAGTCGCATGTGAATTCGTTAGCAACGCATATGCATGTGATTCAACGCATTTGTAAATTTACGTGTATTGTTTAGCATAATTGATCACAGTTCAACGCATTTGTGTTTTAGTTCTACGCATTTGCTAAATAGCAATGCATTTGCATTTAATTTAGATGCAATTGTTGTATGTTCAACACATGTGCCATAGTTTCAATGCATTTTATATTTAATTTACGCAGTTGCATTTAGCACAATATTGTTATGCATCGATAGATTTGATATGTAGTCACATTTGTTATTTATGCATGCAGTTGTGATGTAAAATGACACATGTGTCATTTTATGACGCATTTGGTTTCTTGCAACGCAATTGCAAAATAATGACGCATGTGAATAGCATTTGATTTTGTCACTGTGCAAGCTGTTTTGGACTCTATATATACACGAGAGTCGATACCATCGACTTTTCGCTTCCAAGATAGTTTGCGGAGCGTGGAGAAATGCTTCTTATGGCATTTGGGTCTTCTTCATGTGATAGACATGCCCACCATTCAGGCAAACTGAGGTCTACTGATAGCATTATGCGAACAGTGGCACTCAAAGACTTCTTCATTTCACCTACCTACTGGAGAGGCGACAATTACCTTGGAGGACGTCTACAAGATTTTGAGACTTCCTATCAGAGGCACGAGGGTGAGATATGATACCCAGATGGGTTTCACTAAGATGTGGCGATATTATCCGCATGTAGATATTAGACAGTTAGGTTTTGATCATTATGAGATTAGATGGTGTGTATTGGCATAGAGGTATAGACAGTTAGACTATCTATTGTGTACATTGATAGGTGGTATAGTCCTCCGAGACCGTCGAGGTCATGGTTTTCCTTTGGGATGGGGAGAGATGCTAATGGGTATGTTAGAGCAATGAGAGGTGTATGCTTGGGGTCCCTACCTTCTCGGCATGTTATACTTCCATTTACATTATATAGCCTATCGGGTATGTGCAGGATCATGATGGGCCAAAAAGTGGCAATATGAAGGGTATGTGGCTGATGACTTTTTTTTTTACCCAAAATTGATGAAACAAAAAGGGTTTTTAAAGGATATTCTCAACTTTCCAACAATATAAATTATGCTTTACTTTGAATTTAATAAGTAATATTATTCATTTTCTATTCAAATTATGACTAAAGTATTGATTGATAAACTGATTGAAAAACATCTATAGCTTTCAAACGGTATCACATTTTTGAATCAAAACATGTGTTACATTCTATGATTTGCATACTATAGGATTAAAAAAAAAAATTGAATTTCATGAACTTTTGACCAATTTAAGGTGGTCAAACATACGAGTTTTTTATATTTTTTAAAAGTTGTAATAAAAAATTATAATTAATTATTTACTTGGAAAAAATTTAAAAAATATGCATCACATTGGGACATGAGTCTTCTACTTATATCTAAAATCTTTAAAAAATATATTATAATTTTATTGTGGTTAGGGTGGTTAGACGACACCTACTTCTTATTTTTTCCCTAAAATTTAAGTACTCTGCATTGGAATTTCAAATTTTCACCAAATAGGTGTTTTTTTTTTTAAACAAACCTAGTAGTTTAGAAACTACATTCAATTTTCTACAAATTCTATTCTTACATATTTTTGAAATAATATAGATAACTTATTCAAATTTTTATGTCAAGTTGCCTAACTCTAATTTTTCTATTTTTTTTGCCACTTAAAGGCCTATTTTTTCCATGATGATCCTGCACATACCCTATCGAGAGGCTCAGTCTATGAGTTGTGGTACCATGCTCCTAATGGTATGGGCATGGGAACACATTGCCATTTTTTTTCCACCGGTTACAGTTGATGTGCAACACGGAGCCCCTTATGCCTTCCGTTATGCGGGGGCTAATACTCAGCACCACATGGGAGATACTAGGTATTTCAGACATGCTATTGATACCATGGTTCAGTTTACATGGAGACCGTACTTGGGATTCCTAGAGTGGTCATATGAGGATGATCATTTTCCCTATTAACGCCAGACATAGTACCTAATTGGGCGGATGGTTTCACATGTGCATATTATAGAGCGACATTTTCCAGATCGTGTCTTGCAAAATTTGGAGAGATTCAGGATGACCCCAGAGGACGAGTAGAGTTTACGAGGTCCTCACGAGAGATCCCCCTGTGGGGTCTAGAGATTCTCGTGGCCACTGCCGAGGAAGAGATTGATGCATTGCAGGTAGTTCAGTGGGGTTGGAGAGATGGTGTAGTAGACTTAGGAACCACTGAGGCATATGATTAGTGGTGTGTTGTGCCCAGACCGATACCCCTTACAAATCCAAATCAGGCTGTGCTGATAGAGCGACAAGGGATAGGGCCATGTGACAGGCGTGGTAGAGGAATAGGTCAGAGAGGTGGAGGGGGACATGGTAATGATGGAGATGGTGGGGGAGGTGGTCGGCGAGGTGGTGGAAGAGGGAGGTGTGGATGGATGGGACAAGGGCCACCATTATCACCTATCTGGGAGGAGAGATAGGAGGAGGAGGATGTGCACATGCCCGATATTGGTAGAGGTGGGAAGGAGGTGCATGTTGAGGTTGGATGAGATGAGGAGCATCCCGAGGAGGAGGAGGCAGGTAGAGAGGAGGTAGAGATTGATGCCCTAGGATTACTTGGTGCCTATTAGGATGATGATCAGGAGTGAGAGATTCATGATAGGATTTTGGAGGAGTTGGAGGATGAGGATGATGGGGTGCAGAGGGTGAGACAGGTTGACACAGGGGCACTTGATCCCGACACTGCTACACTTTGTGCCCAAGTTGCATCCTTGGAGGAGCAGATGAGGGTCATGATGTCTGAGAGAGATGTATTATGGATGGAGAGGGACAGAGCCATCATGGATAGAGATCAGGCCATAGCTCGGAGGCAGGAAACCAAGCAGAGATTTACAAAGATTACAGCTCTATGCACTAGGCCGACAGCTACATTTTCTAGAGAGTTAGTTAGAGTTAGGGAGAGGGCCACTTATTAAAGAGATTTATATGAGGAAAAAGTTCCTCCAGAGAGATGGGCCCTGAGCTTTTTAGAGGCATGTAATGAGAGGTCCCAAACTAGGACCCACTCCAGGATAGTTAGCACAGAGGGTGTTGAGCAACCACACAAAGTTGGTCCATATGACAGGCCCCATTTAGGTCACAGGTCATCAGGATCTCAGTATCAATCATTTGCACACTCTAGCCATGATAGCAGTGGTAGTTCAGGATAGGGACATTTCTTGATATGTACTGAGACATTGTATTATGATCCTATAGCCTGCAGGCTTCCATATGTATTGATATATTATGACATTATGATGTGACACTATTAAGCAATATATATATATGATTTTGGAGGTGATTCTCATGATATGTAGTTGTTTATTTATACATGTTATGTTTATATGAAATGCCATGTGATGGATGATCATATCTACTTTATGATGTGTTTATGCGGCCTATGATGTAATGTTGATTCTATACTGATTTTATTTGATGTATGCATTTTATAGTTATGAGATGCAATATGATGTTATATGTACAATGTTTTCTACATGTGGTGCTATACAGATGCAATGTGGTGCATGTATTTACATTTTTTATGTACATGGAATGCTTATGATATGTAATCTATGATGATAAATGTCTATTATTCCATGATGTCCTAGATATGATGAATTCCTAGATGTTTGTATATTTCAAATGCAAGATGTATGCATGATTGATTATATATGATTTGGAAATTATATTTCTAACATGAATGTGAATGTAGGATGATTTATATTTTATGTGTCACAAGACTCCATCATAATGCAATAAAGAATAATTGTTAGTGCGAAAAGAAAGATCAAGAAATAATAAAAGAAATGAGATGGATGTTAGTATTAGCAATATTCGATGTTTCGCCATATCACAAAAGGTGTTGCACTTTATCATCATTGGGTAGGACTAATACAAATGGATAAAAACACCATGATATGATATAGATCAAGGTGTGCAAGGTCATCCACTTGCTAACAACAGATAGTCGTAGACAAGGATTGTCATTAACTCATACTAAGGGAACAAGTTTCCCTAGTATTTTTGTCAAGACAAACCACAGACAACAAAAAAAATAAAAGACGGGTCATGAGATGTCATCGCTCCTCTAAATCCTTCATGGGACATCCTTGAGGAAACTAGTAACATTACTCAAAAATCAAATTTAAAAGACAGTTGACAAAAAAAAAAAGTCAAAGAAAATAGAGCTCTGATACATCGTTGCTTCTCTAAATCCTTCATGGGACATCCTTGAGAAAGCTAGTAACATAATTCCCATCATAAAGTCAAATGAAATGATAAGATAAACAAGTCAGAAAGTCAAAAAACCAATAAAATATTTTCCAAAACTTGATCTGTTTGTTTGATTTGTTTTGATTGATAAAAGGATTAATTGATAAAGCCTGATTTCAGGAGATACACGTACCAGATAATATTTTGAGTCTGGTTTCTATGTTATGACCATCTGTATAAGGCATGACAAAGCCTGGTTTTAGAAAGACATGTATCGTATAAGACATTGAGTCAGATGTCGTTGATGTGATAACCTATGTAAGGCTATGTTTGGTTGTTTGACAATGTCGATATGTAGGAAGGACTCATCCTGTATAAGACATAAATTGTTGTGTTGATATGAATATTTAGGAAGGACTCATCCTGAATAGGATAGAGGTTGATTTTTTTTATTGTTTCTTTTTTTTTATTTGACTTAGAGACATTGCTTACTTGTTCACCAGATTGATGCATGACATGATATGATGGGTCGAAAATTTACTGTGTGTGACGACAAACCCTAAAGGACTAGCCTAGTGCGGCCTTAGGGGCTCATCGGTTAATGGCCTTGCCTACGTTATACACCCATAGATGTCGTAGTTCGACTTGACTACAAAGAAAAGACATGTGTGATAGTGAATGTGACAAACCCTAATGGATTGACCTAGTGCAGCCTCAGGGGCTCATCGATTGATGGCCTTGCCTACGTTATACACACAAAGACCTTGTAGTTTGACATGACTAATGACCTTGCCATATGGACATATGGATTGAGTCATGATTTTATAAAGACAAACCTAAACGAACTGACCTAATGCCTTGGGGGAACATCGGTAGATGGCCTTGCCTACGTCCAGTTGCAGAGGCAACATAGTTCAACAAATGACAAAGACTGACAAGTGCGACTGACTTTGACTCTGTTTTTGGATTTTCTTCATGTTTTGATTTTTTTTGTCTTTTTCAAGTTTTTTAATGTTTTTGTGTTTCCTCAGGTCATTTTGTGATGTTTTTGAATTTTTCTATGGTTTGATGTGCTCAACAAAACCAATGTAAGAACCAATATGATGCATGTCAAATATTTTCCCCGAGTCGAGTATGAGACCAATTGATTATGAATAGGATAAAATGGGGGGTGTGAATTGCACCCAATGTCAAATAGTTCTATGTTATGGGAAAGGCTACCACTTATTATGAATGGTATGTACAAGCGATGGATGGGAAAGATAAGTGATATGTATGGGGATAGGTAGTATGTACAGGCATAAGGGATATGTACAGGGTATTGGACTATGTACAGGGAAGTGGACTATGTACAAGGATATTAGATTTGAATGATAGTAGACAAAGGAGCAGAGTCAACTACACATGGCGCCTATTTTCTAGGTTTTCACCATGGTACCTATCCAAAGCACCACCGAAGTGGTTTTCACTATTGAACTAGTTATTTATCTTTACTATTTTTTGGATTTTCTAATTATTTTGGTGTTACCAAGACACCTATTTGCTAGGTTTTCACCTTAGTAATGATTTTATTTTATTTTTTATTTTTATTTTTTATTTTTTACTAATTAAGACAAGGCCCTTAGAAGCTATGCGTAGAACTTCTTCAAATGAAGACTATTGATTGGTGAGGAAAATGGTTCCCCTTCAGGAGTGGAGAGTTGATACACTCCTGATCCAAAGGCTTCTATAACAATATACAGTCCTAACTAGTTAGGTTCAAACTTTCCTTGTTTCTCTCTATCTGCTTGATTCTTTGGGTTCTCCATTAAGAGCAGGTCACCAATGTCAAAGTTTCTATTCAAGACCTTCCTGTTATAGCTACAACGAAGGTGATTATGATATTCTTGGAGATGCTCTAGTGCCTTATGTCTTCACTCCTCTAGGAATTCTATCTCATGGAGTCTCAATACTCGGTACTCTTCATCATCAATGTGCCCTTTTAAGGATACCCACAGGGAAGGAATCTCGACCTCAATAGGAAGAATGGCTTCAAAACCAAATACTAGTGAATATGGAGTGGCGCCAGTGGGAGTACAGATACTTGTGCGATAAGCCCATAACGCAAGATTAAGCTGTAAATGCCAATCGCGGCCAGCATCATTGACAGTCCTCTTGAGGATTCTAATGATAGTTTTGTTAGATGCCTAGGCTTGGCCGTTACCTTGTGGGTAGTATGGAGTGGAAAAGTGATATTGGATATGAAATTCATCACAAAGATGGCAGACTTCTTGATTCTTAAATGGGTGGCCATTATCCGTGATTATTGACTTAGAGACACCATACCGAAAAATGATATAGTTGAGGATAAACTTAGAGATCTGTGTACCGATAATGTATGTCATAGGAATAGCCTGAATCCACTTCGTAAAGTACTATGTGGCAGTGATAATGAACTTGTGGCCATTGGATGATGTGGGATGGATCTTACCTATGAGGTTGAGTCCCCATTGGGCGAAGGGCCATGGTGACATTATAGGACAGAGCTCCTATGCTGGTGCATGTATCAATTCTCCATGAACTTGGCATTGACAACATTTCTTTACAAAAACATATGAGTCCTTTTCCATAGTGGGCCAATAATAACCCAGTCTCATAATCTTTTTAGCTAAGGTAGGACCACTAGAATGGGAACCACATATACCCTCATGCACCCCTCGCAAGGTTGCTTGTGCTTCATTGGAATCAAGACATCTCAATAAGGTATTATCTAAGGCACGTCTATATGGGGTATCTCCGACGATGGTGTATTTGGTTGACTTACGAAGGAATGTCCTACGTTGGTTGTTTGATAGGCTAGTGGGTATGATTTCGGCATGAAGGTAGTCATAGATTTCATTGTACCATGGGGAATCAGGACCAACAATGTCACATACCATCTCAAAATATAGGATATCATAGGCTAGGACCAAGATTTGTTCTACCAAGATCTCAAACTTAGGCACGTTGCTAGGAATGTCTAGAAGTGATGCAATTGTAGCCATAGCGTTTGCTTCCCTGTTTAAAACATGAGGTATCTAATGAAATTTGACCTTGTCAAAGTAATCTTTAAAGCTATCATCCATGCATTTGTACAGAGAAAGCTTCTCATCCTTAATCTCATAATCATCATTTACCTTTCTGATTACTAGTTAAGAATTGCCATATACTTGTAGGTTCTTAATTTTCCACTTGACTACCATGTGTAACCCTGTCACTAGAGCTTCATACTCTACTATGTTGTTAGTACATGGGAATGAAATCCTGAATGGCTTAGGGATGGAGTCACCCTATGGTGTGATAAACAGTATACCAGCTCCTGAGCCATGATTTGTATGTGAGTCATCAAAGTACAGTTTCCATGTTGTGTTTGTGTCAATTGTGAATATAAATTCATCAGGAAAGTCTGCAACTAATGGGTGATCTACTTGTATTGGTGTGTCGGCTAACTAATCAGCAATGACTTTCCCTTTAATAGCCTTTCTCTCTACATACTAGATATCATACTCACTAAGTATCATAACCCATTTGGCTAGTTGACCTGTTAATGCTATCTTGCTGAGAAGATATTTTAGAGGATCTATTTTGGCAATCAGCATTGTTTGATGGTTTAGCATATAGTTCATTAGTTTTTGAGTAGCAAATACTATTGCAAGACATGCACGTTCAATGGTGCTATAGTTGAGTTCATAACCTACCAAATTCTGACTGATATAATATACTACCCTTTCATGACCTTCATCGTCATTGTGTGCAAGCAATGCTCTGACTGATGAATGGGTTGTTGTAATATAAAGAATTAGTGGTCATCCTTCAACAGGTGGCATTAAGACTGGTGGTGTGAGTAGATATTATTTAATCATTTGAAAAGCCTCTCCGCACCTAACTGTCCATGTAAAGGGTACCCCTTTCTTAAGTAGATGTTGAAAAGGATGTGTCTTATCTGCTAATTGCACTATAAATCTTCTAATGGATTGCAGTCTTCCTTGTAATGTCTTTATTTGACTGAGATTATTTGGTGGAGGCATATCTATGATTGCTTTTACCTTGGCTGGATCCACTTCAATGCCTCGTCTGGAAATGATATAGCCTAAAAGCTTTCCTGACTTTACTCCAAACACACATTTCTTAGGATTGAGTCTCACTTTATACTTCTACAACCTTTGAAATATCTTGTCTAAAACCTGTAAATGTTTTTTCCTTGTCTTGGATTTAAATATAAGGTCATCGACATAATCCTCCATAGGACTATGTACTAGATCATGAAAAATGGTGGTCATTCCACATTTATAGGTTGCTCTAGCATTTTTGTGTCCAAAGGGCATAACATTCTAGCAATGCGTTCCCCAAGGACATGTGAAAGTTTTCTTAGGTTGGTCTTCAGTTGCAATTTTGATCTGATTATATCCTGAAAACCCATCCATAAGGGACATCTCATACCCTATTGTCATGTCTACTATCATGTCTATGTTAGGAAAATGGAAGTCATCCTTAGGACAAGCCTTGTTGATATCTTGAAATCAGTGTAGATGTGGATGCCCCATGTTGGTTTAGTGACTAGTACAAGATTGGAAATCCAATCTACATAGTCGATTGACCTAATGAAACCAAAGTCTAACAATTTCTTGAGTTCTACCTTGACTAGTAGATCAATTTGTGGATGCATTTTCCTCAATTTTTGTTTCACTGGTTTGACACCTGGTTGTAAGGGAAAGTGATGTAGAAGAAGTTCAGGATCCAACCCAGGCATGTCTACATATGACCAGGAAAAATTTATCTATCTCTATGTAAAGAAGTTGTGGAATTCAGGTTGCTCTTTTGTGGTTAATGATGCCGCAAAATAAGCCAGTCGAGGATTCTCTTTTGTGCCTATGCTGACTTCTATTGATTCTTCAACAAGCACATGTGACTTTTCCTGTGCAACGGGGAGAATGTTCAAACCTCCATCCTTAGGTGCCTCAGAGAGGTTTTCGCCTTCGGATGCATCCTTTATTTTTACTTTTTCATTGTTTAGAGGTGCCTTTCAGTTTTCACCTAGAGACTCGTCCTTTTTATCTTGTTTATTATTTTTCTCATTTTTGCAACTGGAGGGTTGAACAAATTCCCCAAAATATGCTTTGTTGTCCAAGTCAATGGTAAAACCAGCCTTGTGATCCCCACTAGGTATGCCTTCTCGTAATCCTAGGAACTCAGCAATTACTTTGTCATTCTCAAAAATATCTAAGATAGCTAGGTCTTGTTGATCCCAATCAATGAGTTGGGGATAAACTAAGGGCATGTCATCATCATAGTTATCAAAGTTTAAAGGAGTCAAGGTAAGGACTGAGTTGTTCATATGCTCACAAAAGTCTTGTACTAAGTCCTGTTTGCTCTTTGGTTTAGCTCTAGGTGGATTGAGAGGTGGGCCTAATGTTAGGGTTTGGTTATCTGAAATAGATGTATCAGGTTGCCAAGAGGTAGGATCAAGTGATTCCCAATAGTAATGTTTAAACCATTCCTCTTTTGTCATATTATTTGGTGGGTAGGAATTCAATGGATTTGGTGAGGATCTCAACATTAAGTCAAGTTCGCCAAATAGCTTGTCAAGGTCCATGGAAGAGGTAGAGGATAAGGAATCCCACTCATATTCATGTGAGTCGGGGGAGTACAGTGATGTTGGTCAGATGGTTCGTGAGATGTCTCAATATCTTCTGAAGAACTTACTTCCTCAATTAAGGGTGATGTGGTACTAGGAACACCAATCTGAATCGGTTGAAAATCAATCCCTAATCCCTTTGGCCATTGAGAAACAAAGATTGGTTCAACCCTCCCATCTTGATTTAAGCCTAAACCACTGATGCAGAGTGGCAGGGGAAGCAATACCTTTTTCCAATAGCTTCTCTAAATGCACACATCAACTTCACTATTCCTTCCAACAAGAAACTTGATTACCCAACTCAACTCACACAACCAGACATGTTTGAAGGACTTGGGGATGCTGTGTACACTCTCAAAATGTCAAAACAAGACCAAATAACCTGACTTTACACTCAAAAACTCCCATTCTTTCATCACTCTTACAAAAGCCCATGCAACCTTGCAACATTGCCAAATAGGACAGTTAAAATAAAAACTTATTAAAGGAATTAACCAGACAATGAAATCAGGTTTTAGACTTCTAACAAGATCCCCCACAAGTTCCCAAAAGCACAGGATCAAACACCCAAAACAAATGTATCAAAAGATTGATTTACAAGCCATAAACAAGGCTTAACTAGGCATGTACAAGGAAGCTTTCAACTTGTCAAGGCACACCCCAACACCCCTAATGCCTTTAAAAGACTCCAACAGGTTCCCCAAGACCCCTTTCACATATTTCATTCATTCTATTTCTTTAAAATACTTAGAAATCAAAAGAAAAGCTTACAAATGATCATTTTTTGGACTGTTTCAAGGTAAAACCAGACCTAGGGCATCACATAACTTTTGCAAAACTCCATTTTTCAATATGAAACAAATTGCAGAATGTAAAGGAGTCATAAATCTACCAATCCACCATTTTTTAGATTTTTCCCACGGTGGAAATGGGAATTACATCCATTTTGGTGACCAAACCCTTGTTTTGCAAGATTTCAGACCCACTTTCACTAAAATTGTTGTAACTTATCCAATTCTTAATGAAAATGAGCAAAATCACCACCAAAAGAAATTAGATTCTTCCCTCTTTCAAACCATTTCAATTTGGATTCCGTACAATGATTTACTAGACCGTACCAAGCACGGGATCAGGAAAAAACGCTGTAAAAAAATAGAAAAAACAAAGTTTTCTTCTTATTAAATGCTTCAAAACTTCAAAACTGCCAACAACAGCCCAACCTCGACCCAAGGGAGGCTTCTTAAACTTGTTTCCCATCATTTACAACTACCCTCAACTGATTTTTGAAGGAGGGAACCATTAGTTAATGAACTTACATCATTAATGCTGATTTTACGCCAAATTTCCTTATGACAACTTTGCATTTTGAAGCAACTTTGCAATCCTAAAGACCTAAGACCTTAACAACCATTCAAATAACATTGAAACAGCCTTATTACATTTTCAAGACCCCAAACCTTGCAAACTTACATAAAATTTCACATTTTTTCCTTCAAAGGCTACAAAAGCAACTTTTAGTGCAAGATTGCATTGTTGCATATTTTGACTCAAAACTCAAAAAATCACCCTAGATCTTGTTCAATGGTCTTGATTGACCTTATTAATGACAAAAAGACTTAAAAAGACTAATTCTAACCTCCTAACAACATTTTTTCATTAAATGAGCGAAAATGGAGGATGAGGTGTAGGTGCTCTTGCACCAACCATTCTATCCATTATATCCCTTGCTCTGCATGATTGTGAAACCTTTGCCATTTAGATTTGTAGGAATGTGAGAAAGTGAGAGAGGTTCTTCATTATCTTCCCTACACAGCTAGGAGGTGACATCTTCTGTATTCACAGATTATTTGCTTAATTCTCCCCATTTAGTGAAAGTTCTTGTAGGAGGAATGTGTATAGTGACCATATATTGTCTCTTATCTGATGTAGGTAAACCGTATGACTTAGGAGGAACTAGATGGCTAACACAATAAGATGTCTTCATGTAATATTCTCCACAACCCTTATCTTGGATCTCAACCCTAGGAGTGGTAGCAAATGAAGGTGAAATAGATGTTCGAACGAATAAGTGTGGATGGATCAAAATAGTGAGATGAATTGGATGATGAAGCCTCTTGGTTTACTAGCACTTGGTGTTGGGGTATCTCTTTTAGATTGGTGCAATATTGGAATGGATCTAGGTCACCATCTATAGTTATTTTAGTGTCATTGTAAGGGAATTTGAGACATTGATGATATGTGGAAGGGACTGCCTTTATGGCATGAATCCATGGTCTGCCTAGCAAAAGGTTGTATGGAAGGGTGAGATTCAAGACCTGGAATTTTGTCTCCATTATTGCAAGACCAATTCTGATAGGAAGTGTTACCACCCCCTTTCATTTTCATTCCTCATCATCATAAGCTTTAATGGCAATACTTTTGGTTGTGTCTACGCATGCTTCTGAGAAACCTAATGCATTAATTAGTTTTAAAGTGCATAGATTTAACCCTGCTCCTTCATCTACCAAAACTCGTCTAACTTTGGTGTCATCAACAAGGACTTCAAGATGCAAAGGATCATTATGGTTTGTCTTTTTAGTTGCGTAGTCTTGTTCAGAAAATGTGGCATGATGATTATTGGTCTAGTAGCCCACCATTTCCTGGAAATGATTGACATTGATATCATTTGGGATGGTGATGTTTTGTAAAGCTTTATCTAAAATGGATCGATGGTCAGGGGAAATATGCAACAGTTCCAAGATTGAGATTTGGGATGGGGTCTTCCCCAACTAGTCAAGTAGGTTATATTGTGACTTGGAAGGCTGTGGTGTTTTATGTGATGGAGGACCTTGGATAGTGATCTTAGTATGACGAGTGTTGACAGCACACTCAGTATTTGTATTGATAGTAATGGTATTGATATTCTCATCGGTGGCGCGAAGGTGGTTAATGGTTTTACCACTATTATAATCATGCTTGATATTTGCATAGTTGGTGGACATATTGGTCTTGTTACTCAAACTAGGGAAATTTCCTTTCCCATGGTCGTGTAGTGGATCAGAAAAGACTTGATGAACAATGTTTGATGACTTTTGTTTTTTTCCACTAACTTCAATAATTCTCTTTTCGACAAGATCGTGTATGATATTTTTCAGTTGGCGACAATTTTGTAGGTTATGTCCCTTAGTTCTATGATAATCACAAAAGGCATTGTCATTCCACCAAACTAGTTTAAATTGTCCTTGATCGTATTATCTTGGCTCTTGAAGCTATATAATATTATGTTGTAATAGTTGTTTGAATAGGGACTCAATGGGTTCCCCTAAGGGAGTGAACTCACGTTTTTCGAACCTCCTTTGTTACGGATGTTGAGTATTTTGGACTATGTTGGAAGGTTGATTGATAGCATTAAATGTGTTGGCCAAAGAGTTAGGTCCTTGTAATGTGATGATTGGTCCTTCTTGTAAAGTTTTAGCATCAACTACCCCATCATTGGTGACATTTTTGTTCTGAGACCAAAATCTATTTTTGTCATTGGGGGCATTTGGCACTATCGGATTTCTATTGGATGTTGATGTCTTAAGTTCTCCTTTTTCAATAAGATCATTTTCTATTATAACCCCTTTTTCCACTAGTTCCGAAAAGGATGTACAACAATGTACCCTTAAGTTACTCCTTAGTTTTGCATGAAGGTTTTCCTGGAACATAGTGACTTTTTGTTTTTTAGGTATCTTGATAGGACACCGGCTGGCTATAGTCCTCCATCTTTGGAAGAAAGCGATGAAAGTTTCACCTTCATCTTGTGTTGTGCGACACAAGGTTGCTATATTTATCTCGTGGTCTATGTTGAAGGAGAATTGCTCAACAAATTTCTCAGCCAGTTCACCCCAAGACCTGATGCCATAGTCTAGACTTGAATACCACTCTAGTGCAATTCCTACAAGACTTCTTGGAAATAGTCTCATAAGATATGTGGGGTCATAAGTGACATCTATGCACATGGTATAAAATTCCCTTATATGTTCTATCGGATTTTTTTTGACATTGTACTTAGGGAGATTCAGTATGACATACACGTGAGGGAAAGGTGACATGTACAATGATTTATCAAAGGGAAATGGGCATATGTACTTTATTGAAAATAATTTTTTAGTTGACACTGCCATGTTATCCATTTGTGTTTGCAGTGCATGCATTTGTGTTTGCAAGACGCCAACCTAGGTTAATGATGTGTTGGATGGATTATGCGGGTCTATGTAGGTATTCTGAAATCCAAGGTTTCATGATGGGTTTTGATTGAATGTTGGTATTTGATGTGGATTTGGATTTAGAATGTTGGCAAATGTGTTCTGGTTTGGAATCTACATAAATTGGTTTTGACTTGGAATCTGTGTGAACAGATTCTGACTACCACTCTATGAGGATGGATTCTGATTTAGAATCTGTGTGAATTGGTTTTGACTTGGAAAATGTGTGAATGGATGTTGACTACCACTTTGTGAGAATGGATTATGATTCAGAATCTATGTGAATTGGTTTTGACTTGGATTATGTGTGAATGGATTCTGACTGCCACTCTAGGAGAATGGATTCTGATTGTCATATTGGAATGAGGGAATGCCTCTTGTTTGTTTAGTTTGTGATATACTACTAGCGACTTGAACACTAGGTATGGCCATTGACTGTGGTATGGTACCAGTGACATGAACAATAGGTATGGTCATTGACTGTGGTATGGTACTTGTGACACTAAAATTTGGTGTAGAAGCTGACGTTTTAGATCTTTTATCCCCAACAAGAGGACTGAAGGGAGTGGATGATGATGCCCCTATAGTGAATTAAATCCCAATTTCATGCCAGATGTACCAAATGGAGATGTATGGATTGTCGTACTCTATGTAGGTATGCCAGATGGTATGGTTGTATTTCCCTAAGGTATAGTAGTATTGGCAGTCATTGTATTTGTCCCTTATGTAGATTGAGCTTGTAAGGTGCTAATATTGAATCCAGTAGGTAAGATAGCGCCTTCAACTAGCAATTTGGCTAAGTATAATTGCCAATCGTTTTCTAGGTACTCATCTACAAAAGAGGAAAACTTAGGGTCCTGTGCAATAGCCTCTATGTCTTTTGTTGTAATGTGTCCTTGATTGTTTCTAGTGGTGAATTTTTCTAATAAATTCCTATGAGGTCTTGTGGAGAATGGATTGATGAATTCATTTGTGTTCGACATATTTTCTCTCTCTTCTCTTAGACCTAGTTTCAACCATGTAAGATAAGCTCAATATGCAAGAAGTACAACACTACATCTATGGACAATATGACTCTAGTCTATGTTTTTGGGATTTTCCTGAATGCAAACTAAGGAATTTTCTAAGATGATGCTAGTCTAAAATGACAATATCTAAAGATGCAAAGTCTAAGCAAGATTCTAAGGTAATCAATTTTGTAAACCTGAGGCGAGGTTACCAACTATCTAAAGTCTAACCAAGGCGTCAATTTAGTTATGTCAAGGAACCAATGTAGGATTAGGATCAAAGATAAGTTGAGTTTCCTAACTAGACTGATGAGCTAGGAGGACTCTCTGTAGGACAAAGGATATGATGACAAGACTAGGTTCAATGACAGATTTTGTTGATGGTATGATTTTTCTAGAGTGTAGATGGTGGACCTATCCTAAATTTTTCAAAAGTGACCCTCCTAGAAGTTTAATCTCAAGGCAATATCTACTCAAAGATGAAAGTAAAACTCTGAATCAGGATACTATAGTAATGGCTAAATGATACATAAAGGATGCAAAATTGAGAAAATTGTTTTAGGTTTTAGTTCAAGGACTAGTATGACAAGATGAATCAAAGACTAGTATGACTGTGTTGAATGGACAGTGACCGTGAATTTTGGTTTTCTAATAATCAGGAAAATGTGTCACAAAATTTATCAAATGCGGTTATGTTTCACAGTTGTGGTTTTTTGGTAATCACTTGCGTGTTTCTAGTAAAGTTCAGTATCTATGTCAGATAGATGCAATTTAGTTTTTAACAGATGTGACTCATAATGGCAATTGTGACTCAGGATTTAACATATGTGGTTTTCTAAATTATGTGCACCGGTAAAAGTTCTGCGACGGTGGAAAATGCGTTGTTCCAGACTGTAGTTGCAGCTCACCTTGTTAGATGCATCACATAATATCACAAGTATGGTTTCCGAAGATAGATGTGGTTTCCAACAGAGCAAATGTGAGCTAATCTAGCATATGCGACTCTAGGCTAAATAGATGTGACTCGATAGAAAAATTGTGACTCTCTAGTAAACAATTGTGACTTTGTTGTGTTTTCAATGAATAGAGATATAAACTGATGTTGTTTTTTTGTGATCAAGTTCTGGAAAATAAATACAATCATAAGACAAAGTGTTTTCAGTTTCATTCTGGATTCAAAGAACATTTAATTTGACAACAGAAAAGCACATCCTAGGCTATGAAGGATAGTATTTACTAAGTTCTCACTTGGGTTTCACTAGCTACGCTTATTCAAGGCAGATGATTAGTAGCTTGACCCCTCTAGCTCCCCTTCATGGCTCATTAATGTCATTTGGGGCAGCCAAGCTACAGTACCCATGAACATCCCATGGAATACTTTCATCTCTACACATGAACTGTAAGAATATGAGACGGCTTCACAGGTCTGACCTGCTGCACAAGTAAATAGAAGGATTTTGAACACTACAAACAAAGATGTTTAATTAGGGCATTTCATTTGTAGGGCATGATCCATGTGGCGAGAGTCCCCTTTCGAATCCATCTCATTTGAACCATATGTGTGATTCTTGGGCTTTCCCCAAGAATCCACTTTTATATACCGGCTGGAAGTCCCTCGGGTTTAGGGTGCTACCGGTCTGAGTCGTCCTCAGGTGAGTACTTTTTCCCACCAAAACAGGCCCAAGTTCTAGAGTTAGTAATCATTTCTCTTACACCCAGGATCGCATGGATGCACAAGGGGAGAGGATACTTCGATGTACCAAATCATGAGGGTAATTACACAATTGTGCTTTTGTACCAAACACAGTAGACACTTGTTAATTTTAATCCAAATGAAAGATTTGCTACACTACCAAACAATTTGTTTCAAAAATTTAACTAGGGTCTTCGTCATGCGTTCTGCAGAAAGATTCATTAGTAGTTTGATATTGGTCTTTGACAATTGATCTGCAAAAACTTTGTTAACTCCTCAAGAGACATGCACTAAAAACATAAGATTAGAGAAAATAAAAACATGAAAGCAAACTGTAAATTGAAAGTCTAAACCTAAAAATATACCAGTCGGATGTGTCGTTTTCTCTATCAAATGCATCGTGGTATTTTACCAGTCAGTTGTGGCTCAGAAAATGACAAATGCATGATTCTTTTTCAAATGTGTCATTTTTTATCTCAGATGCGATCAAGAAAGTCAATTGTGTCATTTCGTCAAGCTGATGTGTCTCTGAATGTCAATTGCGTTGTTTCTTCAAGAAGATGCCTCGTTCCGTACAAAAGCTTGCAAAATCAATTAAAAGTCTATGGATACACAAAGATGGAGTCTTCACGTCGAGTTCACCAAATATAACATCTAGAAAATGCAGAAGAAAGGTTAAAAGCACACACTCAATGTGATCTAAGCTCTAATGCAATCTAAGCTAAACAACAGAGAACAAAGGAAAGCCAAAATGTAAATAAATTGAACAATCTCACCCAATATGTACATAATTCCATGTATAACCTCAATTTCCCTTCTCCATTTCATCTGTGTAGTGCACTTGCCCTCAGATTTTCAAAGTTTGTGCAAGCATGGCCTAAGTGTTGTGATTAAGACAAAACATCGAAGATTCAAAATAATTTCTCTAAAATTCATACGATTTTGAGAGAGATTGGAATAATGAATGACAGATCAATTTATAGAAAAATGATCATTCGAACGACAGGTCAAGATCGCAAGATCAACAGATGGTTGAGATCGATAGATTAGTCATGCATTATGATAACTGTTAGTAGTGACATGAGTGATATAAATTAGAAATAGAAATAAAGATTAAATAAATGATTTAATCTTCAAGTTTGGTATTTGAAAATAGAAGAATAGTCTTTGCATGACAAAGATAAAGATGCATTAAAGCAACTCTCTATTTGAATGCATGCACAAGATTTCATTAATTAAATAGGAATATTTAATTAATATGCATGTACACGCAATTGAGTTAGAACTAGATGACTGAATGATATGACGAAGAGATTTCTCAAGAAAGCCACTCAGACATTAAATCCTGAGTTAACTGAGCGATTTAAATAGATGGCGAGTCAATTCAAAGTGAATACTTAGATAACTCACACAATTATCTAAATATAGAGGAATGTGTTAAAATAGAATTTATGAATTAAATAATTCATTTAATTCGAGATTTGATATTTGAAGAATAATTAAATAAATAAGATTTATTTAATTAAGTGATGAAGGGATTTAAATGAATAATTAAATAAATAAATGATTTATTTAATTATAGTTGACATATGATAAAGAGTAAATTAAATAAGAATTTATTTAATTTGACAAGAAGGATAAGGTTAATTAGTAACATAATTAATTAAAAAGCGTTTATTTAATTAATCAGATAGAATAAAGAAAAGTGTGAATTAATTAAATAATTAAGATTATTTAATTAATAGAAGAAATGAAGACTTTAGAGAATAATTAAATAATTGACATTATTTAATCATGACCATGAAGAATACGAATTATGAAGAATATTGAAGTCGTAGGCTTAAACCAGATTTCGGTGTCTACACTATGAGTTCATTATCCAAATCAAATCCAACCAAAATCAAAGCAAACCAAATCAAAAATCAAATCAAGCATTAAAACCAAATTCCTAGTTTAGTATCCTCTTCAAGGTTTTCTAAGAGTTCAATCATCCACCAAACATTCATCTTTCTCTATCTCATCACCATCCTTTTGATCCTTAATATCTTAGACTTTCTTTTTTGTATCTAAATTTTAGATCAATCCAAGGAATTAAAGGTTCACCTCCCATTCCTGAAAATTGGTCCTCATTTTATGGTCCAAACTAGATCTCAACACAAGAAGAACATGGAAATGAACAAAGAAACATCCACTTCAAGTGACTTGAGTCAAAATACTCACAAAATGAATCCCATTGGATCTAGCAACCCCACACTCAATCTTCCTCCACTTCCACAAGATCATCAAGAGGAAGGTGGCCAAGTGAAGGACATCACCAACAATGTTTTAGGGATGACCCAAGATGAGATTATTGAGATGGTCCAAAATCCTAAAAACCACAAAATTGTCAATTCCATGATGAAACTTAATCCCTCACAATACATGCTAGAATTGGGCAAAGAAGGGGTTAAACTCCCTTCTGATTTTTATGTAAGAACTATTGTGGAGAAGCCTCTTGGGATTATTCCCCTGATACCATCCACACCTCCATTCCAAAGCATCACTCAAACCATCCCACAAATCACATCATCCATTGCTCCAACTCAACCTATTGTCAACAAGGGGAGCTCATTGCTTCATGCACTACAAACACACCCCCTTGTGAACAACCAAGACTTGGATGCAAACACCATATTGGGTCAATATGTCCCATTGAACCCACTACACCCATAAATTCCACTCACCTTTCATGACCCCAATGACCCATCCTCTTTTCACGCAACACTGACATATCCTCTTAACATACAAACCTCTCTCCCTATGACTTCACAAGGAGAAGGTGGGATATTTGGATCAGGGGGCATCTTTGATCCCTCATCATCATCATTTCCTCAACGGAACACACCTCCTATATTTCCACCACTTCCACCTTTTCCATTAACATCGACACCACTCCTTGGTTTAGGGAAATCCCCTTTACCACCCATCAATCAACAAAATCCAAATAACCCCCCAATCATAAATCAAAACATCATACCAAATCCTCTGATCTTGCCATCGATATTGCAACAACAGGTGGCAACCATCCAAGCAACACAATCAATCACAACACCATCCATAAACGTGGTCTCTCAAGGACCAAGCATATCAATGGCACCATCCACTACAAAAATCCCCATCATCAATACAACGACACCCCTCATCACAACAACGAACACCATTCTAAATCCACTGCCGTCACCACCACCAAGACCAAATGTGTCCAACCAATATAGAATCACGTTACAAGTAGCTCAACAAGCCTATCAAAAGGAACTTCAATAGTTCCAAGATCAACAAGCACAAAACATGTAAGCTGCACAACAAGCTGCTCAACAAGTGCAAGTAGATCAAGCCGCACAACAAGCACAATAAGCATAGCAGACTGCCCAAGCTCAAGCTTTGTTGCAAAAATAGCAAGTCACCCAAGCTTCCCAAGTTGCACAAGCAGCTCAAGCAGCCCAAGCTGCATAAGCTGCACAGGCCACCCAGGCTACACAAGCTGCCCAACAAGCACAAGCTCAAGCTTAGGTGCAATGCTAAGCTCAACAAGCACAAGCACAAGCATAGTATCGAGCTACTCAACAGCAAGCATATCAACAAGCCTTACAATAGTATCAAGCGCAATAGGAAGCAACCCAATTATTAGCCCAACAACAAGCATTGTTGGCGCAATAGAAACAAGACCAACAACAAGCGTTGTTGGCATAACAACAACAAGACCAACAACAAGCGTTGTTAGCAGAACAACAAATGTAGGCATATCAGCAAGCCTTGATTACACAACAGGGCTTGCAACAAACTCCCACCAACATACCCAACAATCCACCCATCACTCAAACATTTCAACAACCTCAAACCATGTTCACTCCACCTCTTGATCCATAAAACAATGTGATGGCACAAATAAAATTTCTCTCATAGTAATTGCTAGATATCCAATTAGGGAAAAAAACAAAAACACCAAGCAACTTGTGCCCCTATCCATTTGACAAGAGCCTCGCAATGGTACCATTCCCAAAGGGGTTTGAAATCCCTAAATTCAATAAATATCGTGGGATAGGAAACCTTGAAGATCACATCAGGGAATTCCAAATACATTGAATGGAGGTTGCATATGATGATACATATCTGATGTGGCTATTCCCTCAAAGTTTGGCTGGCCCCACCATAGAATGGTTCTCTCACCTTCCTCCTGGAATCAAAAAGTTCCAAGAAATTATAGACACATTCATAAAAAACTACACATTCAATATAGGTATGGATGTGAGTCTAGATGAACTATATACTCTTAAACAAGCTAAGGGGAATCATTCTCTTCCTTCTTGCAATTATGGTGATCCAAGGCCAACAACAAATGGGCCATGCCAAAAGAACAAGTTTGCACAATCATTGCCAATCTTGAGAAAACCTTGGAATTTCATCTTAAGATGCAATGTATCACCACATACAACCATTTGATCCCAAAGGCGCTCAACATCGAACGTTCCCTTATTGTACAAGGGGGTCCACCCATGTATCAAGAACATCAAGACAATCACCCATCCACTAGCTACAATGAGAAACCTTGCACATGGGTGAAGAAAAAAAACATCACTAATGATGGTGTGGTTGATGCCAAGGTCATAATTAGTGCTCCAAAACAAAACAACCAAACCTACCAACAACCAAAAGGAAACAATCAAAAAAACACACAAGCTAACACGGTATCATAACAACCACCCAATAATCAAGTCAACAACCCGAATAATCAATGGGGACAACCCTCATGAAACAAATATCCCCCCAAGCGAAAATACACTACCCTTGGGGAATCAATCGAATCGGTCATGACGAAACTGGTAAACGTGAATCTCATCAAAATCCCCACCAATGATAATTATCAAGAACCCCAAGTGAAACCACCATGGTACAATGAAAACCACCTTTGTGATTTTCATAAGATCAAGGTGCACACCACGGCTAGTTGCATGAGGCTAAAAAATTTGATTCAAGACCTCATTGATGACAAGATCATAAATGTTGAGCAACTAGCTGGAAATTAGGACTTACAAATATACACGAATTCGATGTCAGATCATAACAAAGGGAACAATCATGGAAATACCAAGTATGCCAATGTGAACCATGTATATGATCATGTTGTTGCATCCCTAGATGAATGGGTCACTTTTGTTAATATCAAGGGAGCCAAAGCTGATTGTGGAGTCACCACACGCAAATTTTTTTTTACCATTGATGGACCATCACAACCACCTAGAGCACCCACCTCCAATCTGAATTTCAATGGTTACAATGTCCTAGACCAGCTAAAAATAACCCCCGCTTAGATCTCCATCATGGACTTGCTAAAGATTTTTCCCGCACATAGAAAAATCCTAGAGGAAGCATTGGCTTCATCCATCGTCTCTACAGATCTTGATGCTGACCAGTTCCAAGCTATGGTCAGACACATCACTACCTCAATCCTCCTAACATTTTTCAATCAGGACTTCCCCACCCAACCATCTCACATTCACACACTCCATCTTGAAGTCCTGGTTAATAAAAACAAAGTCAAAAGGGTCTTAGTGGATGGGCATGCGGGTCTAAATATCTGTTCACTCAAAATAATAAAGAATCTAGGATTCTCCAAGGATTTCATTGAAAAGGGTAAGGGTATCACACTTAGAGCATATGATGATCAAGAAAGAGTGTTTAAGGCATTATTCAGCTCCCTATTCAAGTAGGGCCAGCCATCATGAAAACCACATGCCAAGTCCTTGACCTTGATTTTCCTTATAACATCCTCCTGGGGCATTTGTGGATCCATAGGATGCAAGTTGTTGCATCAGCATTCCATCAGTGCATCAAATTCCCATATCAAAATCAAGAGGTCACGGTCCATGGTGATCCCGAGCCCTTTTCTTACTACAAGAATTTGGAAAAAAAATACTATAAAATCCCCCAAGTCCCAAATAACAATGAAGGCCCTACAACTCCATATGTAGACCTAGCTACCTTGGCCTCCACTTCTAAGAAAAATACACCCACCATTCCTTCTATATCCAAAATCAAGGTCATTATCCAAGACAATGGGTGCAAGGATTATAGAATGAAGAAAAGTGATTTCATAATAGGAGAGTTACCTCAATCTCCTAGGTCTCATGGGAAACCCCAACCAACTGAAACATCATCCCAAACCTTAAAAGCAGACCTTCTAGATTCAAATGTGGGGAGATCTAAGTCAGGAGATAGTAGATGAAAAATACATATCAAGCTTGTTGTACCAAGATGAAAGGCCCGTGCCTGATCTCCCCATCGATGAGAGAAGCAAAGGATTACAAATGATGCTTGGCATGGTCTATAACAAAAACAAGAAACTTGGAAAAAATGACAATGGCCTTCCAGTACCTCTCATTCCAGAGAAGTGTATGATAAATCTTGGCCTCAGATGTACCCCTCCAAAGGTAACCATACTAGGCAAGGGTACCTTGATTAGAAAGTTCAAAACTCTCCCTCATCTATCAGCATCTACCCTTCAATTACTAGTATCCATAGGTCGAGCCATAGAGAAATTTACCTTTAAAATAACTGATGTGTGCAGTAGTGATGAGGATCCTATAACTGACTTACCTATGCTTTTCGAGGATTCCTCCCTACTCATGATTAGCACTTTGTCTTTTGAGTCATACCATCAAAACAATGAAATAAACTTAGTCTCTCCCCAACTTATCAATTACGACCAATGAGGACCACCAATTTTGGATACATTCAAAAATGATGAGGCGCTCTTGGAGTTCATGGGATTGTGGGATACTATACCATATGGAGATCACAAGGTTGGGTTCAACATCATACTAGACACACATTCCTATTATGGGGAAATGATTGAATCCTTCAACTGAAAAAGTGAAAATACGAGAATAATCTCTAGGTCTTTAAGTGAAAACCACATTGAGGCACTCTCTGACCCGAAAACAATAAAAATAAAGGATGCATCCAATGGTGAAAACCTCTCTAAGGTGTCGAATGATGAATGATTAAATCTTCCCCTTAGTGCAATTCATCAAGAGAAGTCAGTAGTCTTAGCAGAGAAGTGCAATCCAGTCAACTTGGGAATAGAAGAAATGCCACATATCACATTCTATGGAGAATCACTTCTAACAAGAGAACAAGAGCTTCTAGTTGCATTCCTAAAAGAAAGAAAGATAAACTATGCATGGACCTATGCCAACATGTCGGGCCTTGATCCAGAAGTTGTGCTTCACCATCTAGTTGTATATCCCAAAGAAAAGCCAGTGAGACAAAAGCTAAGGAAGATGCATCCCCAAATTGCATTATTGGTCAAAATGGAATTATAGAAGCTCCTAAATGCAAGGTTCATACAATTGATTGATTATCCAAAGTGGGTCTCAAATATTTTACCCATTTCAAAACGCACTGGGGGCATCCGCATTTACACAGACTTCAGAGATCTTAACAAAGCATGTCCCAAGGATGACTTCCCTCTACCAAATATCAACATGATTGTGGATATGATAGTAGGACATGAGATGCTATCATTAATGGACAGATTCTTAGGCTACAACCAGATCATGATAGCAAAGGACTTCCAACACAAAATGGCTTTCACTTTCCCATGGGGGCATATTGTTAGAACATGATGTCATTTGGGTTAAATAATGTGGGAGCAATGTATCAAAGGGACATGTCACTAATCTTTCATGATATGATTCATAAAACTATGGAAGATTATGTCAATGATATATTGGCTAAGTCAAAGAAATGATGGGATCACATAACAGCTCTAAGCTCCATCTTTGACAGGTTAGAAAAATACAAGGTCTGACTAAATCCAAAGAAGTGTGTCTTTGGGGTACAATTAGGCAAGATCCTAGGGTACATTGTATCCATGAGAGGAATCGAGGTAGATCCCACCAAATTCAAAGCAATCCTTGAAATGGAGGCACCAAAAACATTGAAACAACTAAGAGGCCTACAAGAAAGACTCTAGTCCATCTGTCGATTCATAGCACGACTAGCAGAAAAAGCTATCCCATACTCTCATCTACTCCACAAGGGGGTAGCATACAAATGGGTTGAGAAGTGTGATTAGGCATTCAACAAGATCCAAGAGTACTTACTCACACTGCTAGTGCTCATGCTGCCAATCCCAGGCAAGCCCTTGATCCTATAAATATCAACAGCAATAGGATCCCTTGGTGCTCTCGTAGCACAACATGATGAAAATGGGAGAGAGAGATCTATGTATTATATCAGCAGAACTATGGTGGGGCATGAACTGAATTACACATTCATTGAGAAAGCTTGCTTAGTAGTTATGTTTTCCTTACAAAAGTTCAAACATTACATGCTAGCACATCAGATAAAGCTCATTGAAAATATAGACCCCCTCAAGTATCTAATTTATAAATCAATGCTCATAGGGCGAATGGCTAAATGGGTTATGATCCTAACAGAGCATGACAAGCAATTGCAGATTAGCTAGCGAAGGCACCGATATACTTAGAGAATCCATGCTTATATTAGAATTCCCCGATGAATCAATCTTCAACCTAAGTGTAGTGGATCATTGGAAAATGTACTTTGATGGATCCTACATAAAACATGGGTCAGGAGTGGGAATCTTCTTTATCACTCCACAAGGAGATTGCATACCTAAATCATACAAGTTGTCATTCCCTTACACAAATAGCATCACAGAATATGAGGCTCTTGTCATAGGCCTGAGAATTACAGTACAGTGGTAGATCATGGCACTCAAGGTCTACAGAGATTGACAACTCATAATCAACCAAGTGAATGATGAGTATCAAACAAAAGATGACAAGTTGAATCCATACAAGAAACTAGTGGAAAGGCTCAAGGAGTTCTTCATTGATATCACATTTGAGCAGCTACCAAAAGAAAATAATAGAGTGGTGGATGCAATGGCAACAATCAGGTCGCTATTAGATATCCTACGCAATGTCGCAAAGCAAGAATTCCTCATTGAGCAGCTTCTCATACTAGCATTCGAGGTACCAGAGTCTGAATTTGTGTGTGAAAATGTTGGTCCCGGTGATCCCTGGTATCATGATATATACACCTACTTAATAATAGGAGTCCTTCCCACTAACATAACCCCGAACCTCAAAAGATCCTTTCTCAAGAAGTCCTATTTTGTCATCCTAGGAGATACCCTATACCGTAGAAGCATTGAAGAAACCCTTTTATGATGCCTAAATGCTAAGGAGGCTTTGACCACTTTAACCGAGGTACATAATGGCATTTGTGGTTCAAATTTGAGTGGTATGACCTTGGCTAAGAAACTTTTGAGGACTGGGTATTTTTGGCCTACAATGGAAAGGGAAGCTCACAATTATGTCAGAAGGTGTTTGCAGTGTCAGTAATATGGAGATCTCATCCATGCACCAGCTCAGGAGGTCCACCCGATTATTACACCTTGGCCCTTTTCACAATGGGGGCTCGATCTCGTTAACCAAATAACCCCCACCTCATCCAGTGGACATAAGTTCATCATCACTACAATTGAATACTTCACAAAGTGGGTGGAAGCCATCCCCATGACCTATATAATAGGAAAGAAAATATACAAGTTCATCCTAAACTACCTAATCTTCCGCTATGGTGTCCCTCAAGCCATTATCTCAGATAACGGGACACCTTTCAAAAACCAAGATGTTCGTGACCTATGCCACAAGTTTAATATCCAACATCACTTTTCCACCCCATACTATCCCCAAGGAAATGACCAAGCTAAGGCTACAAATAAAACCATTTAAAAATCCTCAAGAAGATGGTCAATGAAGTTGGTCATGATTGGCACCTCCAATTGAACCCTGCCTTATGGGCCTACTGAACAAGTATCCTCACACCAATAGGTGCCACCCCTTTCTCCCTAGTCTACAGATCAAAAGTCATCTCCCTATTGAAATCAAGCTCACATCCCTAAGAATATCATTGCAGAATCTCATCATGGACAAAGAATATTAGGTGTCAAGGTTAAACAAGTTGGAACTACTAGATGAGCGGTGCATGGATGCCTTAAACCATTTGCAAGTATACCAAAACTGTCTCAAGTGGAGTTATAACAAGAAGATCGAGAGTCAAACTTTCCAAGTTAGAGAACCGGTGTTGAAGGAGAATCAAAAGAACGTTCCAAATCCAAACATCAAGGGAAAATTTGAACCCAATTGGTTGGGACCCTTCATCATCATAGCAAGCTATAAGTCAGGGGCATATCAGTTGTCAACACTAGAAGGGGAACCTCTGCAGGAGCCCATGAATATCTCCCATCTCAAAAAAAATTGTGCCTAATCTTTCAAGGTATGAAACCAAAAATACAAAAAAAATCAAAAAACATGAAAATCCCAAAAAAAAATCATCAGAAAAAAGGACTAAAAACAGTAAAGAGAAAAATCCTCCTATAGTGAAAACCACTTCAGTGGTGCTTTGGGCAAGTACCTTTGTGAAAACTTGGAAAATAGGCACCTTGTGTAAATAAGCACCTTCCATCCACTAGGATCTCCATGACTTGTTCTACATCATCCATCCATCATCCATCTATCTCCATTCATCACCCATCCGCATCTACATCATAGCTTGATCATGTGTTCATGTCATGGTCCCTCCTAGTACTACTTGGCCCATTATTAAGGCCAAGTTGTCCTACCTGTATTAGAGTAGTCTATTGCATCACGCTGGGGGCATGTTCTCATCGGATCAAATTCGTGTATATTCTTGAAGTCTTCCTTAAAATCAAAAAATCCAAAAACATTTAAAACATATCAAAATCCAAAAAATGGGTCAAAAGGTTAGTCAAAAAATTCAAAAATAGAGTCATCTTTTCGAACTATGGGTCTTTGAGCTATGAACGTAGGCAAGGTTGATCTTTCATCATCCTCTAAGATACTTAGGTCAATCCTTTAGGAGTCTTTCATAATTAACTGGCAATCCATTTGTTCATCTCATCAATAATTGAGTCTATGTCAATCAAACTACATCGTCTCTGTGTGTATAACGTAGGCAAGGTTAATCTATTGATCAACCCTTGAGGCCCCTAAGATAGGTCTTTAGGTTAGTCTCTTGGTCAAAATCTTAGAAAACCCTAAAACATTTGGAAATTTTGAAAATCAAAAACATTTGCAAAACATCTTGAAAATACCAAAAACAACCTCAAAACATTTCAAAAACAACAAAAACATCCAAATATTTGAAAAAATCCATCCATCCCATCTCGTAATCACTTGAAATAACATCCACTCATAATAAATCAATTGTCACCCTCAACCTTTGGTGAAACAGTCAGAAATAAGTCTTACAGGTTAAAAGTGAAAACTTAAATGTCAAAATCTCAAGTCTAAGTCAGTAAGTAAACAAGTTTGTCAACTCTTAGTACTAATAGCCCATCATCCAGTCAATCCCCAAATCATTTGATAACATCATATCCTAGGATGTACCCTTCCTACAATGGACATCAACATCAAGCATCACTGTAGTTTAGTCTTGGCTAGTGGTATGAAGAACATTATCCTTTTTGTTTACTTTATCTTTTTCTTTTAACTTATCTTATTGCACTCATTCCAATGACCTCTCGATGATGTCCAAACAAAGGGATTTAGAGAGAAAGGAATGGGGCAACGATCATTATCTTTTTATCTATTGTACTTGTTGGATATTCTTGTAATATAACCTCGGTCATGCCTACTTTGTTTGGTCTGTAGGGAGGGTGTTTTAGGTCTCTTGTTCACCACATAGGAAGGCTTTCATTTCTATGTTATTCTGAGATGTTTAGAATATCTAAACTACATTTCAAATAAGGTGTCGTATTCCAGGTGTGAACAAGAGTACTCCTATTTGATTGTCGAGTCAAAGTCCATCACACTATGTGCAACGCCATCTTGTTTCTTTATACCTTGATGCATCGTGCCTAGGTTTGTTATCAAACATAAGGTAAATAGCCCTTTTAAAAGCCCAATTCTTGATAATAAAATCATCATCATCATCATCATCATCTCTAATAATGTAGGCTTGTTGAATCTTATTTCTTCTATCTTCTTTCTGTGCTAAGATCGTTCCATGACAGTTAATCAAAAACATCACTAATGCATCCATCCTACATCCACAAACCGTCAGCATACTGCATAGCATATCATATCATATGGGAAACATTGATCATCTCACATGCATTGTATTTCATTATTGCGTAATATAGATTGGTTATTCTAAGCATCTCATAAGCCATACATTTGCATTTATTACATAATCATATAAACCTCATCATATGCATCATCACATAGGAATCATCATATGCATCATCATATCATATCATCATCACATCATACCATTTGCATCATCATGTCATCCATATACGCATCACCATATCATACATAATAGAAAAGGCACTAAAAAATAAAAAAGAGCATCTCATACATCTCATGATCATAGCATATAACATCATCATCCATAAGGGGCATAATATAGATCTGTTAGTCTAAGCATTTTAATCGTTTGCATATCATCATCATAAAAAAGTGCATAGAAAAGATATTGAAAAAGAAATGCATCCATCCATAAACATCTACATAATATGGAAGCATACATCGCATCGCATCACATCATATCATGTGTATCATCATGTCATCATATCACAAATAGAAAAGTAAATACATCCATCCATCATGCATAAATAAAATAGGACACATCTCATAATTGAATCGATCATATCATATATATCATATAATGTGACTGTCATGGTACAAATTAGGATCAAATGTGTATGTATTAATCAATGTATAAAAATTCCCACAAGGCTATCAAAACAGAGCTCGTGGATCTCAAAAGGAATAGTGCCAATCAAAAATATGAGCTAGCCTTGATGGTTGCTCCGCTCACCCGGATTTATCTCAGACTGGTCCTACCTCTGCCCTCTCTGTTGTGAAAAATCTGGCACCTGGGTCGCTTGAGGCACTTCTTGATGATAATAAACTTGATAATACTCGACCTCTCTCACTGCATCTTAATACATGTGTGTCAGGGCTGTCCTGCCCTGTGTTATCGCAGCCATACTCTCAAGTTGTTTTCGTCAACCCACCTCTTGTGCTAACTATAGCTTGGTGGCCTATCTTTGTTGCACAACCTGATCTCACTCTTCTCGGGCTTGGTCTCTCTCAGTCATCAATGTCACAACCTATGCCTAGAGCTACTCAATTAGAGCATCCCTCTTATCTGGCTGAGGTGGTGGTGGCGGTGGTGGCAATGGTTGGTCCCTAGGGACATCTCTCTATTGATGCATGTGCCCCTGATCTCTTTGCCCCCACTAGTCTAGAGGTGACCCACCTCCTCCTCCGTCTCCATCTCTTTCTTTGTCTCCTCATCCTCCTCGCCCCTGCCCTCACCCCTACCCTATTGTCTAGCCTCGGGGTCTTTGCCATGGTAAAATTGTCCCAAGCACTGTCAATCTGACAAGTGGCCTAAACCAATCAATGTATGCATGTGTCATCCTAGGGTCTACCTACCCCTGATCATATGGCCATGGCCTAGCAACTAGTTACCTAAAAGAATCCACTGCATCCTCTGGTGGGATTGGTCGACCCCATGTGGTCTCCCTAGTGGTGCAGGAAAAAATGGCTACATACTGATCATTTGGCATGTTTTTAATGTCGTCGAACTTCCTGGCTACTCAATTTGGCAGGTACCGCTCAATCATCATGTGTTCCCTACCTTGCATCAACCTATCCTACCTCGCATAGAAATTTTTTTGTACATCATCATACCATGCAGGCATCCTGAGCCAAGGCCTTCAAGTAAAAGTGGTCATCTCGTCAATCACCCTCCAGTGAGGGATGACAACCTATCCTATGTGGGTGAAAGTAAGACCACCTCTGTATTGCCAGACTACTGGATCATCTGGCTCCACATCAACAACCGTAACCCATGGGCGAAGCACAACAATGTGCTCCCAGGCCCAGATGTGTAGAAGTGTAACCCCAGCTTTGATGGCCCTATTGTCGCAATATATGAACTCATGCAAATCATGATAGACTGAGGCTAGCATCACTGGTCCCCATACAAAGCACTCTCTTTAGAAGAGCATCTACTCCCAAGCTAAACTCAACCCTAGGCTAAAATATCGGTCACGCTAATCTAGTCCTACAATCAATCAAAATGTTGACACCTAGGTCCTATACTGCTCTAGCTTGATCTGACCCTCGATAGAGACAATCTCATCCAATCCCATAATCCCATAATAGGCATCGGTCTCGGCGTCCATATCATAAATGACCCACTCTCCATGGATGGGCAATCGAAGAATCCACCTGACGTCCTCCAGCGTGGCGGTTGACTCGCTTATGGGGAAGTGAAATGATGATGTCTCATTGTGCCATCTCTTTTCCAGCGCGGTCATCATGCCTAGATGAGTCATGATAGTGGACACGTACACGACGTACCATAGCCAAATTTCTCCAAGGTGCTCCTAAAGCAACTCATGCAATCCAATCAATCTGCTTAGTATGGAGGACCAGTGCTCACGTGAATGTACTAGCTCTGTGTCCTCCTACACCAGTAAATCCATAAAATTAAGTTTTGTAATAAATCAAGATCCCATTTGAGTTTTTTGCGACTGAAACAGCAAAGGTGTCATTGTTTACAAATGAGACATTTTTTGAAAACTCCAAACTGCACTGCTAGAGGCTCCAAATCACAAACTCCACCACAGCGGCACTATTTGACCACACATCTGTTTCACCCAAAACCCTAATCTCCAAAATGACCTGCAACGACACCATTTGCATATGTGGTGTGCTTTGGAGTTTGACCCCTAATTTCTAAACTATGACATGGCATTGCAGGACTCAATAGCGGCGCTGTTTAAGATTGCGCGGTGCCAATTCTAAGCTTTCAGTGGTGCCAAACTGCACTGTTGGACTACTTTGACTTTCGAGGCCTATTAATTGTTCATGAAGATTGAAAACACAAGTCAGGTTAGGGTAACATATCGGTGGTCCTACGCTTGGAAGTCATTGGTAGACTCGTACTCTCTCAAAGATGTGTCAGGGAAGCAGTTGTTGCGCCATCTCACACAAAGGTCAGAGCTCAAAAATAGGAATTTCTAAAGGCTGAGTGTGCAAATGAATTGAAAGTGACCCCTCGAGGACTATTTAAGCATGACAATTAGGGTTTTTTGACCTTGTTGAACCGTCCAACTAAGGTTTTGTGCCCCTAATCCTATTGTTCATCCAACCAGGGCTCGTTTTGCATCATTTTTTGTGTTTTCCATGATTTTGGCATCCTAGAGCCTTTATGGACCCGTCCAACAACTTCTCTTTTTTTGCGAGATCACCTAAAAATCCAAATTTTCATCTGATCTCTCGAGGGGGCAGTATACCAGCATAATTCCTTCATTGGGCCAATAGTGGGGCATCTAAAAAATAAAGAATTTTTTGAATTTTGATCTCGGTAAGTTTATTCTTTGAACCAACATAGCAAGTACATTGCTTCAAAGAGGGGAAAAATGTAGACACGTAAAATATATTGATTGATCCTATACACTTGATCATGATTTACTAACACTAGTTCATCCTGAATCATCTCCTTTACTAATCATTTAATTAAATAATATTTATTTAATTAAATTCATCATATTTCATCTCTTAATTAAATAAATCAATTTTATATAATTAATTCATTATCTCCTATTAATTAAATAAATCATTTTTTTAATTAATCCTATAGACCCTCTTTTAATTAAATAATTTATTTTATTTAATTAAACTCTAAAGTCATCTCCATTAAATTAAATAAATTAATCTTTATTTGATTTAAGTCTAACACCATCCTCTTTAATTAAATAAATCAAACTTTATTTAATTAAGTCTAAAATCATTATTCCTCTCATTTTGATTTATTTAAATCCTAAAATCTAAGTCAAATTGTCAAATCAGCTAATTTCCATCTAAATTAATCAAATCATGATTAATGCTAACACTAATCCATCAAATCCTCTAGATTTTGCAATTTGCTCATGAAAATCAATTCAATTAATTTATAAATCTCCTATTTTCATTCAAAAAGGCATGAAAGTTGGAATATTCCTCAAATTTGAAAATGTCCCCCCAAAAAGGACTTGTCCATCCAACAAGGCATTAAAGGCCTCTTACATGTCCTTTTCTTGAGCCAAGTGGCATTTAATTCATCTTTCATCTCCCTCCAACATGTCACTTCTCCAATTTCAAATATCCACCTAATGACATTAATGTGCACATTCATCAAAATGTGCTCCATCTTTGTCCACTCACATGTTGAAAAGTGACATTGTGCTATTGTTTGGTCTTTTATCCCACATTCATCCATTTTGCCTATTCTTCCATCATTCTATTCTATAAATAGAAGGCTCTTTTACTAATTTCAGATCCACAATCTTAGGCATTTGATCAACAACTTATGCAAAGTCATTATCTTCATGTTTTGAGCAACTTCATCCATTGTCATCCATTTCCATAGTTTTCATCATTTCATAGCTAGGTTATGGAGAAATTTTATCAAGGAGCATCAAATCTTCATCATTGATCATCACCAAGCTTTCAAGGCATTGGGAAAGGGCTATTTTCCACATCAAAATAGCACCAATTCCCCCATGGGATTAAGAGTTTGTTTGCTTTAGGCAAGATTAGATAGCTTCTATTTGTGTTCATATTATTTCTTGTTCTTGATATTTCAAATGAATCTTATGGGGAATGATGATTTGTTTTGCATAATGGACTAATATTGTGTCTGTTGTTTATGTTTGTGTAAGTCTAGGATCACCATTCACACCTACAATCAAATTGAATCTATCATACTTGACAATTAATCTAGATGATAGATTAATTGAGTTTCTAAAAACTCTGAAAAGCATTCTATCTATAATTCAAGAGGAATATTTGGAAGAGTTAGTTAATAGAAGCATAAGGAAATTAAAGGAAGATTGAATAGGAAAAAACTATAAGATTTGATTTAATTTGGGTAAGGAGCTATGTTCACTAACAAATAAACTATCATTAAATAATTGAGAAAGTGAAATGATATCTTGAGGAGTCACAAACCCCATATAAGAGTAGAAGAATTTTGAAAGAAGAGATACCACAAAGTAAAGAGACAAGAGAAAGATAAGGAAAATGAGTAGATTGGAAAGAGATACTCAAGAAAATAATAGTTTGCAAATCTGGAAACTCAAAACAGAAAGAGAATAGAACAAAATAGAATCATCGATCAAAATACTAGTATTTGGAAGATACACAACAAAAGCTATAGAACATATATTCTTGTTAGAATATTTAAATTCACGATTTAAGTCCATATAAGCATATTCATTTAAATTCATGATTTAAGTCCATATAAGAATATTCATTTAAATTTATGGAAATCAAAATTCAAATTGGATACTTAAATCACACATAGCTCACAAATCCCAATCCAAGAAATTTCACAAAATAAATAAACAATGCTTCACTTTGTTTCTACTTTCATTCTATTTTTCCTATTTTCCTAAAATAAATATAATATTTTAATAATAAATTTAAGAATCATTTAAATTCCTAATATTTGATTTGTGTAAAATATAGAATTTGAACCATTAATTAAATCAATCGGGTATGTGCAGGATCATGGTGCGCCAAAAAGTGGCAATATTATGGGGGTATGTGGTTGACGACTTTTTTTTCACCCAAAATTAATGAAACGAAAATATTTTTTAGAGGAGATTCTCAGCTTTCCAAAAATATAAATTATGATTTAATTTGAATTTAATAAATAATTATTATTCATTTTCTATTAGAATTATGAACTAAAGTCCTGATCGATAGGCTGATTGAAAAACATCTATAACTTTCAACGATATCATATTTTTGAATCCAAAACATGCACATTCTATGCTTCACATACTATAGGATTAAAAAAGAAAAATTAAATTTCATGAAGTTTTGACCAAGTTAAGTTGGTCCATTGAGTTTTTATATTTTCTAAAAGTTGTAATAAAAATTCATAATTAATTATTTACTTGGAAAAAAATTACAAAAAAATATGCATCACATCCGGACATGAGTCCTCTACTTATATATAAAATATTACAAAAAAATATTATCATTTTATTATGGTTAGGGTGGTCAGACGACACCTACTTCTTATTTTTTCCCTAAAATTTAAGTACTATTGCATTGAAATTTCAAATTTTCACCAAATACATTTTATTTATTTTTAAATAAACCTAGTATTTTAGAAACTACATTCAATTTTCTACAAATTCTATTCTTACATATTTTTGAAATAATATAGATAACTTATTCAAATATTTACGTCAAGTTGCCTAACACTGATTTTTCTGAATTTTTTGCCACTTAAGGGCCTATTTTTTGCACGATGATCCTACACATACCCAATCATTTACTAATCATTCATGACACATACAAAATTTGGAATAACTCCTAAATTAGATCTAGGTTCACATAAGATAAAACATGACATATACCATACTCCACTTGAGTATGATTGAAGGGAATGGATAGGGAGGGGGACCAATGTGACATATTTGAATTAACCACCATTGGGTAATAACTCATACTTGTGTAGCTAGGTGGAGAAATAACCTTGTACTTGTAACCATTCAATATACGTCAAAGGCACTCTGCATAGGTGTCTGGTGGTGTTTGTGGGTGGGGTTGTTTGGGTGAAAGTGAGGCTTTATTTTCCTTCTCCCTTACTATTTAGTCTTTTTCCTTTGTGATGGTGGTCTCCTCATCGTTTGGGCTCAATTTTTTTCGGGGTTTTCCTTCTTGAAAATGGTCCTACTCTGTTGTATTTAGGGGTGGTTCACTATGTTTGATTCTCTCAGTGTTGGGGTCTTAGTGTTGGTTTCTCTCTATGCATGATGTTGCAACCCCTTTCTCATGTTGATGGGGACTTGGGTTTGGTGGCGGGTTCTTTTTGTAAGTCCCTTTGGTGGTTTCGACAACCCTACACTATTTTTTTGTGGTGCAGTTTGTGCTCCAGGAAAGCTTCCTAGTCAGTGAAAGTTGTTGGTTTAGTTCTTGTGGTTGGTTGGGGGAGGAATTTTTTGCTCGTCTCTCTTTCTAGTTCTTTCTTCTGTGGTGTGGCCTAGAGTTTCCTTATTTTGGGCTTGATTATTTTTTTCCTTGGTAGGGTTCCTCCTTGGCTAGCTGTGAGTTTTTTGTTTATGGGGGTTCCACTGGTTTGTTGGTTGCCCCTTGCAGTGGTTGGATCTTTTTCTGAGCAAGGATTTGATGGTTATACAGTGTATTGGGCTAATGATGTTGTGGGTTGGGAGGTTGTTGTTGTGCTTCCTATTGTTTCTTCTATCTGGATGCCTTGGGAGGAGGTGGTTTCCTATTCTACTTATGTTCTTGCTTGCTACCATGTTTTATAATCATTGTATTCAATAGAGGTGAATATTGATCCTCTTAATGTGGAGCCCTCTACTGTTCAGGTGGAGTTGGAGGTTGTTGATATGGTGGGAAGTGATTCTCTCCTTTGTTGGTTCCTATTGAGGTGGAGTGTGCTTGCTCTGGAGGGAGGGTTCCTTGGTAGTTTTGGTCCCCACTTCTTCATCTCCTATAGAGGAGAGCCCTATCCTTTTGAGATGGAGTTGGACTTGGTGTTTGGTTGTTTGGAGAAATTTGAAGAAAGTGTCTCTGCAAAAACTTGTGATTCTTACTCCTTTTTTGGTAAGAAATTGTTAGGCTCATTTTTTTCTAATTTGAGTGGAAGGTCTATTGCAGTCTAGCTGTTGTAGGTGTTTTGCAGCCTAGTTATTTCAGGAAGTCTTTTGGGCCTACAATATTGTGGGTTTTTTATTGGTTCTATAGGACTAGTTTTTTTCTTAAGTGTTTAGTTGCTACTAGTTGTGGTGCCAGGTTTGGGTTGTTAGTATGTCTTTGACTTAGGAATACTGTTGGTTCTGAGTGTTCTATCACTCCTGGTTTCTGCTAAATAGCTGTTGTTTTTGTTTTTTTTGTGCTACTATGGTGTCTTCGCCAGTATTATTTCATTGAAAAAGTTTGATACTTTTCTATTTGGAAGTGTCCTTCTCTTAGCTCTATAAAAGGTTCTTGGTCCTTTCAAAACCTTTCTTATAAAAAACATATGTCAAGGGTACCTTCTCAATGTATATATAGTTGAACCACATCATAATCATCCCAATGGGGTCCAATAGCATAAGCATAAAATAAAATCTATACATTTTTCATATAAATAATTTCTTTTGAACATCAATAATCAGGTTTACATTTAATTGTAGCATATATAATGTACATCACTCAACTAGAGAAAATTGATATATCCAGGCATATAAATATAAAAAATTATAACAACCAACATGTTGAGGAACCTCATTCAAACATGTCATGGTTCATACACATCATTCAAAGCCATAAATTGATCACCACAACAATCACAAGGAAATGGTGAAGCTAGAACACCAATCTCACACTAACAAGATGCAAATGAGATGGACACTACATTCAAGATTGTGATAAGTGTCACAATAAGAGAGCTTGAGAGGTAGATTTGTACTATGAAAGTACCTTGGGGGATGGGGAGTATGCTTGTCATAAAGGGATTCATTGTCCTACATTCCCAAAGTATGGGATGCCAAGGAATAAAGGAAAAAAAATTCCTTTTGAGCACTTTTGGAAGAAAGACCCATGTTCCAAAAGGACATGGGGCATTTTCAAAAGGGGAAACATTAATGTGATGGGAGGCTAGGTGGATAGTAAATGAATAGAAAGACTAGCCGTTTCCTAATCATAGTATTGGGAATGTGTAAATGATTAATCAGTAGATTAAGTTCAAATTAGGATTTAGATTCAGATCAAAGGGAAAGTGGGAAAATATGGAGGATGTGACACCTCTTAATCAATGATTAAGTGTAACTAAAATTAGGATTACTCTTGGAATCCTATACAAGAAAGTATAGGTACACTTAGTATATGATCCTTCAAACACATCATAATCATAGATCAATCCTCTAGACTCTCACCAAGTCTAGGCATCAAACACAAAATACACTTCTCTAGAGGTGCACAAGCTAAATGACCACCCACCACTAGGTGCACAACCACCTCAGAGATCACCACACTACCTTCACCAATTTTCATTACAATCAATGGCATGAACCAGCTACAAGGACCAACAAACACATAAGGCTATAGGTAGTACTACCTCACCACCAAGCTCAACAAGATCATGCCTCACCTCTAATTATGGCACTCACCACAAGGTTCTCCCTTGGGTACCACTTATAAAAATCAAGGATTTCCTAAGAACAATAGCTTCTCAGCATAGAAATAGGAACAACATAGGGTTTATTAGAGGCAATAATGTAGGAAACTACCTCTAAAAGTTATAAGTACTCCCAAACAATGAGGCTTAGCAACCCTAAACTCACACTGCAACCACCAAGGAACAAATTAAATGCTAAGAATAGGAGAAAAATAGATTTTACACTATTATGATGCTTGACTATTACCCACCTAAGGGTTAAAGAATCCAAAAGATCATGAAATCACAATAAAAAAGCAACAAACAACCACTATAGGGCTCAAAAACTAAGTACTCTAAGAGAATACACAAGATAAGAAATTTCTCAAACTAGAACTACATATTTTTCTAGCCTTAAGCTAGGAACACCTCTAAATAGCTAAGGAGAAACTCCTAAAACCACTGGGATAACCTCAAATGGTAACTTAACAAGGGTAGACATATATAATATAATAAAATAACACTATAATATATTAGTGATAATAGATTTCCACAATCCATTTTCGGATTATTGTTGAGTTCTTCTAGATTAGATTGTGTTTTTATTTTTTCCATTAACATTTCGGATCACACTTTGTGATCCATCATTGTGATATTAGAGATCATAAGGAGTAAAATCACTTCACACTCTATGATCTATAATATATGTTGAAGCACTTACACACCTTCATACCCTACACTATGTCAAGCATGAGTGGAGATAAGGAAATCATATCCCAAATGACATGATGTGAATCTTCATGCTATCAAATAACATGGATTTTAGTGCTCAAGACACCTCAACAAAAAACTCATCTAATGCTAAGACAAGCAAGAGCACATAGTTTGTGGACTAAATCATACCCAACCATCTACTAGAAAATAGATTCAAATACGATGTAAAAAAAATTATCCACACATAAAATCTTACTTAGAGAACATGTAATTACATAAACACTCTCATAAACTCTCATACATATATTTTAATGCACTTCACTCAACCAAGAAACCCATATGCATAGAAGCATTTCACAAAATTTTGAAACATTGCACATCCACTTTTGTTTCACCATGAACAAGAATTTTGATGTATATGATTATAATTAACACAAATACCATCTATCATCTATGTACATTCTATTTGATGTAATATTAATGTATGGATGCATGATGTATGGATGATGTATGGATTCATGATGTAATTATATATATGATCATGGATATGATGTGTTTAAATGATATACAATATGTGATGTAAATGTAAATATATGATGTAGTAAATGGATGAAAATGATTAATGATATATGATGTAAATAAATGGATGGATATGTTGTATGATAAATGACATGTTAAATGATTATAGGTTATGTGATATGTTTTGATGGATGAATGGAAAATGTGATGATAGAGATTTATTTTTAAGATTTTCTTTATGCAATATGTGATATGGAATGATATGATGAATGCAAAATAATTTGATTCAAATGTATGAATAATGAAATGATGATTAAATGCTTTTTAATGTATTTAAATGAATTTTATGATGCAACTATGTGATTATGATGATGTTTTTTTCAACTATACTCAATCTATTTATGAGAAAACATAATCGTTTAATGAATGATTCACCAATTTTGTAACAAATACTCTGCAGATGTAACACTATCATGGATGCAATCTACTTTTACCATGAAAATATACATGTAAATATTTGCATTTTAACAGTACTTTTGTGCTTTGTATCATCATTGAGCTTTTAAAAATGTTGAAAGTGAGTACAAGCATTAAAGGTATAATGTAAACTGATGATGGCCTAAGTACTACTTTCATGATTTTTGATATTGTAAGGGAACACAAGCATCGAGGTATAAATAAATCGAGATGACCTAAGAATTTCTTGCATAAACAAACAAGAATTAACCACTTTCCTATGTGAATTGGAATGTCATCCATGATACCTTGTAGAGAATTTCTTGTGACAATTCACACAGTAATTATGATTAATTCACAGATAGCAGACAAAGAAAATACCATTCTTCTTCTTGGCTTCTCTAGTTCAATACATCATTGAGTTGCTCCAAATAAATGATAACAATGATCAAAGTACAACATATCCAAATATTTCTTAAAGTATTTCAATCATTACTCAGATTAGATCATCCATCCTGATTTTGTGATGTTTTTGTGTTTTCGAGATTTTGGATCAAACCTAATCTAAAGACCTATCCTAGGGCCTCGAGGGTTGATCAAAGATTATCCTTGCCTATGTTATACACATAGAGACCACGTAGTTCCACTGACACAAACTCTATTTTTGGCTTTTTGATATTGACTTTTTCAACTTGTTTTGTATTTTCCATTGTGATATGGATGTTTGATATGTTTTTGATGGTGATTGATATTCCATGTTGGGTTGTGTTTCGATCATTTTTTTTGTTGCTTATGTCTAACTATTGTCTATCCATTTGATTAAGCTCCATGTTTATGTTTCCCCCAATGATTTCCAGATGTTTCCCCCAAGCTAGGGTGACATGACCATGTGATATGATATGATAATGGATGTAAAATGATGGTGGAAGTAACAACCATTACATGTGTCCAAAATAGATGGGAGAGATGATTTGAATCACAAATAGCACCTATTACTAGGTTTTCACCATGTGTTTTTATTGCACTTTTTCATTCTTTTTTATTTTTTTGTATTTTTTTGTCACTAGGATGCCTATTTGCCAGGTTTTCATCAAGGTAACCATTTTCAAAAACTAATTCATGCACTAAGTGATTCAGGTATAGAAATTCTTGAGATGGATAATATTGATAGGTTCATCAAATAGATCCCCTTCTGGTGTAGACAATTGATATGCTCCTGATCCATACACTGATATGATTACAAAGGGACCTAGCCAATTAGGTTCAGACTTCCCTTTCTTTTCTCTATCCTGTTGATTCCTAGGGTTTTCCTTTAGGACCAAGTCTCCAACTTGAAAGACTCTAGGTTTTACCCTATGATTGTAACTCCTTGACATTCTTTGCTAGTAGGCCTTCAAATGATTGGCAGCTTGTTGACGACGTCCATCTAGTAATTCCAGTTCATGTAGCCTAGAAACTCTATAATCCTCATCTGTAAAGATACTTTTTAGTGAGACATGAAGTGATGCTATTTATACCTCAATGGGTAAGATGGCCTCTGATCCATAAACTAAGGCATATGGTGTAGCTCCTATTGGTGTTCTGATGCTGGTTCTATAGGCCCATAGTGTGGGATTTAGCTACACATGCCAATCACATCCAACATCGTTTACCATTTTCTTTAGTATTTTTAGAATTGTCTTGTTTGAGGCCTTTGCTTGGCCATTTCCCTGAGGATAGTACGGTGTTGAGAAACGATGTTGGATATGGAATTGTTCACATAATTCCTAAAGATCCTAATTTTTAAAAGGCCTACCATTTTCTATGACAATGGACTAAGGTACCCCATATCGACAGATGAGATAGTTGAGTATGAAAGATGAGATCTACTTTCTAGTGACTGTTATTAAAGGAACCGCTTCTATCCATTTTGTAAAATATTTTGTTGTTGTGATGATGAACTTGTGTCCATTGGATGAAGATAGATTTATTTTACCTACCAAGTCCAATCACCACTGACAAAAGGGCCATGTTGATGTGAATCATTGTAACTCTTGTGCTAGTGCATGAATTAGATTACCGTGAATCTAGCATTTCTGACACTTTTTAACATATTGATAGGACTCCTTCTCCATGTTTAGCCAATAATACCCTAAACGGAGAAGTTTCTTAGCTAGGGTTAGCCAACTTGAATGGGTCCCACAAATACCTTCATGGACCTCTCATAAGGATGTTTCATATTTGTGATGTTCTAGACACCGAAGAAGAGTACCATCTAGACCTCAACAGTAAAGGATGTCAGCAGTCAATGTATGTCTCACAGATTGACGGATAAAGTTACGCTTTTGGTTTCTAGAGAGATCAAGAGGAAGAATATTATCTTTGAGGTAAGTATAGATCTCTCCATATTGTGAGGTTTGAGTGTCAGTTATTTGGAATATGGTCTGTGAATCAGGATTATCGATGTAGGGTTAGATACTTGTTCCACCATAAACTCATAACGACCTTGCTTTTCTGGTAATTACAAAAGGGAAGCAATTGTCACCATGGCATCCGCAACTTTGTTTTATGCCCTTGGTATTTGCTCGAACTTTATATCCATGAAGTAATTTTTAAGATCTATCATTTGCTTATAAGGCATGAGCTTCCCATCCTTTGTTTGATACTTGTCATTTACTTGATAGATGACAAGTTGTGAGTCCCCATACACTTGCATTTTTGTGATTTTTCATTCAATAGCTACTTTTATGTCGATAATCAATGCTTCATACTCAGCTATATTGTTGGTACATGGAAAAATTAACCTATAGGATCTTGGTATGGTTTGTCCTTGAGGTGTGACAAATAGAATTCCCACACCAGCTCCTCTTTGTTTGTATGATCCATCAAAATAGAGCCTCCATTGTTGTGTTGTTATATTCAGGATATCCGCATCTGGAAATTCAATGTTCATTGAATGATGATCTTGTAATGGAGCTTCAAATAGTTGATTTGCTATTACCTATCCTTTGATGGCTCTCCTATCAACATATTGGATGTCAAACTCGCTCAAGATCATGACCTATTTTGTGAGTCTCCCTATTAGAGCATCTTTAGCTAGTAGATATTTTAATGGGTCTATTTTCACTATGAGCCTGACTGTATGAGTCAACATTTAGTGTCGCAACTGTTGGGTTGCAAACACCTCTACCAAACAATATTTTTCTATGAATGTATAGTTTATTTCATATCTGTTGAGAGTCCTGCTGATGTAGTAAATTGCTTGTTCTTTTCCTTCAAAATCCTCCTATGCCAATAGAGCTCCTAAAGATATGTTAGTTGTTGCGATATACTTTAACAATGGTTTCTTTGCTACAGGTGGCATGATTATTGGAGGTGACACCAAATACTGCTTTATCTGGTTGAAAGTTGTTTCACAATCATGATCCCACTTGAATGAAACATTCTTATGAAGTAGGTGATTAAATGGGTGACTTTTATTTGCCAGCTGGGAGATAAATCTCCTAATGGATTGTAACCTGCCTTGTAGGGACCGTAATTGACTGATATTTTTAGGTGGTGGCATCTCCATTATTCCTTTAAACCTAGTTGGATCCACTTCAATGCCTTTTTCTGACACTATGTAACCAAGGAGTTTTATTGATGTTACCCCGAACACACATTTCTTCGGGTTCAATCTAACATTGAATTTTTCCAGTCTAGTGAAGATTTTATCAAGGATTTCCAGATTTCCTTCTCTGGTGTGTGATTTTTCTAAGATGTCATCCACATAATCTTTCATTAAAGTATGCATCATGTCATGGAAAATTGTGGTCATCACCCGTTGACATGTCACACCTGCATTTTTCAATCCGAAGGGCATGACATTCCAATAGAATGTACCCCAAGGGCAAGTGAATGCTATCTTTTCTTAATCTTCAAGTGCTATTTTTATTTGATTATATCCTGAGAAACCATCCATTATAGATAACATGGCATGTCCCGCTATTAGATCAACAAATATGTCAATGTTTGGTAAAGGAAAATCATCTGTTGGGCATGCTTTGTTTAAATCCCTAAAATCCATGCATATTCCATTGCTATTATCAGGTTTTGGTACTGGCACAATATTTGAGATCCATTCTGCATAATCTATAGACTTGATAAATCCTGCATCCAACAATTTCTTCAACTCAACTTTAACCATCAAGGTGATGTAAGGATGCATCTTTCTTAGTTTTTGTTTGACTGGTTTGACTCTCTTTGGTAGTGACAGATGATGCATGAGGAGATTTGGATCCAATCCTAGCATATCAGAATAAGACCATGCAAAATTGATGTGTTGCTCTTCAAATAATTTGATGAATGTCAGTTTCTCTTGTTCTGTCATGGACTCTGCTAGATGTAGGATATTTTCCTTTTCAGTTGTTCCCAGATTTATCGACTATGTTGGTTCTACCAGTACTGATGATTTTTCATGGTAATGCCCTGGGAGAGTGTCAAATCTTCCATCCTTTAGCACCTCAGAAGGGTTTTCATTGTTGAATACGTTCTTTATTTTTCTCTTTTCAAAATCTAATGCTGCCTCAAAGAGGTTTTCACCATTAGATTTATTTTTCATGTTGTCATTTTTGCAACTGAAATATTTGGCACTCTTCATTTGTGAAGTGTCGTTATGAGTGTTATGGATAGAATTTGTATCAAGTTCGTCACTACAAAGATAGTTTATGATGGCCTCATCATTTGAGAAGATCGGTACATGAATAGGTTCAGTGGGTTCCCAATCAATAAGGTCGAGATGTCTCAAGGGTAATAAGTCATCAGGTTGAGTAAGATCGACAGCTGTAAGTTTTTTGATAACTAGGTAGTCAAAGTTGTTGGTAGGAAGGTTGAGGTCTATGATAGTACTTACCTCCAAGTCATCTATCTCATTCAATGTCTGATCATCCTCGCTTGAGTCATCAATATTTGTTGATTCCATTACAAATGGTCTATTTCCTGAACTTTGTCCCTGCTCTCGTAAGGGTGCATATGTTTGAATGACATCAATTTTTTTGTCAATATATGATGTAGCAGATAAATGATCCCATTAATATTCATTTGAGTTAGTTTTAGAACCATCTCTCATTTGTAGAATCCCTTCTACCACTTTTTGAGTTACTTCCTTTTTTGTTTCCCCTATGTAGCCTAATCCTATTTTATCCTTAGACTCTAGTGTTAGAGGTTTAATAGGTTCTATAATACCATCCTTTCTTCTGCCAATTGGTCCTTGGCCTTCATAGTCCATTTTTTCCAAGATAGCCTTCCCTTTTCCATACTGATTTGTTTTGATGTCGACACTTGTTGATGTCAAGGCTTCTTCATCCTTGTATAGCCAATTGAGAATGGCTTTGTCTTCTGACTCATCTTCAAGGGTGCCTACTTTAACAAATATTTCATTGAGAGGTGTGATTGGTTATGATGAATGTGATGTATTTGATGTGGGTCATCCATAATATTTTGGTGATGGTAGCAATTGTGATAGACACAAAGATTGCTCAAGGGAATATTCTCCTAAGCCTTTGTCCTTCAACTAGACTTTTTCTACAAATTGTTGTGATAACTCATTTATAGGACCTTCAGTGTTTGATAAAATTGTTTCTGCAATAGTTATTTCCTTTGCTTGATCCTTCTTCTCAACCCACATAGATATGAAATTAGGTTGTCTCTCACTACTGGATGAAGTGGAAGTGTTAACTTCTATGTTGTGGGGTACTAGAGTGTCCTTATTTGCTTTTAGCATGTTGCAATTTTGTGGATTATTGTTGTCAGTTGGTATTGTGACCTCCTATCCATTTACTAGAAATTTTAAACATTGGTGGTATGTTGAGGGTACCACTTGCATTTCATGGATCCATGGATGACCCAAGAGTATGTTATATGTTAGATCCTTGTCCAACACTTGAAAAATAATTTTTTTGGACATCGACCCTACTTGAATTGGAAGTACAATCAGCCCTTTGGAAGCCTTTCTTCTTCATCATATGCCTTTATTGTTATCTTTCTTCTGGCATTAATGGCATTGTCGAAATAGCCTAATGCATGAATTAGTTTCAAAGTACAAATATTTAATCCAGCTTTGCCATCTATTAAGACATGCTTGAAACAGTGTTTATGGATTAGAACTTCTATGTACAAGGTTGCATTGTGTGGGTGATTTAATGACACATCATCTTGTTCGAAGAACGACAGATAATGAGGTGTGGTAAGATGTCCCACCATGGCTTGGAATTGGCAAACATCCAAATTATTGGGCACAGTTGTAGCTACTAGATCTTGTTCCAGAACTTCTTTCTATGATGGTGAAATTTTGAGAAGTTCCAAAATGGATATTTGTGCACGTATCTTTTTTAATTGGTCCATGATGTTGTATTGATGTGATGGGGGAGCATTATTTTAAGATGAGACTCCTTTTAGTATCACTTTGGACTGCCCCCTTGTTGTTACATGTACTGGTTGATTATCTCGTGTTTCCCTAATCTTTAGGACATTGATTTGATTGTCAGATGTGTTCGTGTTTGGTATCATGTTCATGGATTCAATATCATTGATGTTTATGTCATTTGATTGATTATCAATGTTGTTTTTTCTCAACCTTCGAGAGGAAATGAATGATGGTGTCATAGACATAGTTTATACTTTTTCCTTTACCATTTGAAGAAGACTCCTCTTTTTTGTAGTTGGGTAATGGATTCGTAAATGCACTGTAATCATAATTTTTTTGATGCCCTTCAAAAAAAACCTTCTTTTCCTTAATAAAGTCTTGTATCAAATTTTTTAATTGCATACAGTCATTTTTTTTACGTCCCTTATTTTTATGAAAGTTGCAATAATCAGCATCATTCCACCAGGATGGTTTAACCTTTGGCTTCCAATTTTGGGCTTCTGGTAAAGTGATAAGTTTGTTTGCAATGAGCTCTCTCATTGTTGATTCCAAAGTTTGTCCTAATGGGGTAAATCTATGTTGATTGGATTTTCTTTGATATGACAGTCGAGATTCCCCATTGTTAGTGTTATTGTTTTGAGTAGTGCTTTGATTGGTATTTTGATTTTCATTTTGATTTGTTTTGACATTTGTTGCTATCAAATTGAATACTGGCTTTGTATTTTCAGTTGTAGCATCAGTGCTTCTAGTATTTATGCTTTTCTGCCAAAATTTTGGCTTGTCATTGTTTCCACAGTGATTTGTGTTGTTTGGTGTATCATTATAATGTTTAATCACTCCTCATTTGACTAGGGCTTCTTCAATTTTAAGCCCATTGTCGATTACTTTTTTGAATGTTTTGGGGACATTGCAATTTGATTCTATAACTCATCTGATCATTTAAGTTGTCTATAAATAATTCAATCTTCTCCTCTTTAGGTATAGATCGAGGATATCTAATGAACAACTTTCTCCATCATTGTAAGAATGATAAGAATGTCTCACAATTTTTCCGTTTCAGGTTATATAGATCTTTTATGGTTACATCGTGTTGTATGTTGAAGGAGAATTGGGAGATGAATTTGTCGACCAGTTCTTCAAAGGATCGAATCCCTAGTTGTAACTTGGAAAACCATTCCATACAATGGGCTCCCAAACTCCTAGGAAATAACCTCATGAGGTAAGTATCTTCTTGTGCAAACTCAAGGCTCATTGTTTTGAATTCCCTTACATGGTCAATCGGGTCTGATTTACCATTGTATTGATCTTATTTAGGAAATTCATAGTGTCTAGGTAAAGGTATCATATCCACACATGGATGAAAAGGGTAAGGAGAAATGTCCTTTAATAAGTATCTTTTTGTGGTTCTTGTTTGCATGTTTTGAATATGTTCCTGCAGAGTCTGCATTTATGTTGTTAAAGCAACCACTTGATCTGTACATCCTATGTGTTGGGTGGTTTTGTTTCATTTTTTTTTGGTGTTTCCTTCAATCAATTCATGTCAAAATCCTTTGGTAGTTTTGCACCTAACTCGGCTAACATTAAGAGATATTTCTCCATGTCTTGTTCTAATACTTTTTCCATAAATTTATGAAAAATTGGATCCTGTTGAGCGTGTTGTATATCCTCTTGAGTTCTTTCATTGGTATTATTTTGTTGGAATTGGTAAAAGGGGTTTTTTTTCAGTCATGTTTGGATTTTTAATTTCCTTCTCTCTGATTTTTTGTTTTTGCAACCTTGTCAAGATTGGCATACAAGTTTTGGTTGTTTCCACTACATTTGGATCTTTTGTGTTGGGATTAGTGTCAATTTGATAAAGCCAAATAGAATGATGTATTCTATTGATGAGGCTAAGTTAAAAACCTGATTATTGAGTTCTTGTTTTGTGATGGTAGGATGCTAGAATCCTGATGAGGAAACTTGACTCAATAATTAAGATTTGTTTTGATAATTTGACACTTTTTATTTTGCAAGATTTGGGTTATGTTTGAAAATAATTTGACTTGTAAGAACCTACTTTGTTTCAGGTTCTTAGGACACTATCTGATCTGTGAAATGTTTTTGACTAGTAAAATTATGTGTTTCAAATGTCAATATTTATGACAGTTGTTTCAGAAGGTTCTCTATTTTTTATTTTTTTTGGTTCTATGTAAGCGCTAATACAGAGATCAGAAGTGCTAAAACAAAATGCTAAAATGCTAAAATTTCTAGTAAAAGTGTTCTTAAATAGAGCAGAAGCGCTAAAATAGAGCACAGATGCACTAGAGGACTGATGAATTCTCTGATACTGGTAATGTTTTTAACACTGACAGAAGCCCTATAAAGTTGATCAAAAGTGTTGAAACAGACAGCAAAAGTGTTGTTGTTTTCCATGGAAGCGCTAAAAGATAGTGCAAAAATGCTAGAACAATCTGTAGAAGCACTATGACACTTTCTAATCACTAAAAGAGTTTGGTTTGCTATCAACAGAAGCGCTGTAATATGACTTAGAAGCGTTATAGTTTTTGTTTAATGCCAAGTAGGGGTTGGTAATATGGGCCTCTCAACTACTATGTCTACTTTATCTTCTTCTTCATCTAAGACTATGGATGTTGTGAGAAATTGACGGGGTGTTTCATTTTTCTCAAAAATGAATGTTCTCAAACTACTGATGATGTCATTTTGGGTACCTTCAATGTGTACGTTACCTGGTTGAAATATTGGGGTGGTTACCAGGTTGTTGAACAGGAGTTGTTAGTCACCAAATGGTCTTAAGGTATGTTGTATGATGGTTTCAATACCTTATTGCAATGTCATTCATTACCTATTGCCAGGCAGGAGGTAGGAACATGGGTCTTCCTACCACTATTTTTTTCTTTTCTTCTTTGTTTAGGATAAAGGATGTTGTAAGAAATTTATGGGGTGTTTTGTTTTCCTCAAAAATGAAAGCTCTCAAACTACTGATGATGTCTGTTTGGCCGCTTTCAATGTGTATAAGGCTAGGTTGTATGATAGGTGCTATAAGGCCTAGTTGTTGAATGGGAGCTGTAGGTTGCCAAATGGTCATAAGCTTCGGTGGTAACTCCTTGATTTTGGATGTCAAACCTAATGTTTCCAAAGACTTGTCTACTGTAAGAATTGATTAGATCTAGTGGAGTATTCTATGGCGAGTTGTGGGATGGAGGATTGGCGAATACATTAACTATGGTTAGATTCCTGTGAAAGAGCTCTTCTCTGAATAGGGGCTTGTGTATACAAGGGCTCTATAGCATAATCATCAGTGTAACCCCTAGTGAAATCATGAAACCTATGGATGAATGTCCTATGATGAAGTAAAATCTTCCTATTCTAATATAAGAACTATCTTCTTTTCAAAAGGTTTTTATAACTAAGTGGTTTCTTTTGTTTTGTGATTCTCTTGGCAAGAGATTTCTTGACAAACTTTATGGTTTTCCAATCCCTAATCATGTATTTCTCAGTTTGATTTTTTCCAAGTTGTTTGTATTGTTAGGATGATCTTTTATCTGAATTTTAATGATTTTGAAATACACAGCAATCAAATGTAGACAGTTGTTTTTAAGAGTTGTAATCTAAACAGATAGTGTATGTTCAAAAGAATCACGCATGGTCCTATTTTCACTGGTTTGATAACAATAAAGCACTTCAGACAGACTCACTCTTAATAGTCAAAAGTTCATCGTTATACTCAACAACCCACATCTTAAAATTGTGTCAACTCAAACAATCGTGTCACCCCCTAGAGGGTGCCCATGTTTTTTTCTTTTCCAGGTGCATACTCAAGGTTAGATTTCTCGATCCCTTGAGCAAACAGTCCTTGGAAATTATATGGTGAGTGTCTTGGGGGTTGATTCTTCCCTCCCCTTGCACTATGAGTATTTCAATGTTTGGTTAGTAACTCAGCTAGATACTACACTAGGTTCTTAGAAAGGGTTTATGTTCAAAGAGACAAGTGATAAACTCCCTCAAGAGACCTCCCAACCTTTAGAACAAAGGCTTTGGGGATGGTCATCATGCACACTTCCGGAAAAGGTGGGTTTCCCCAAATTTTCTTTAAATTTTAGAGTGGGGTGGAAAAACATGGCTTTGGTTTGAACCCACTTAGGTCATTCAAGTAGGGTGAGTACCTTTTCCCACTACAGTAGGCCTTCTACAGGATTTAATAAAGCTTGAAAATGCATGAAATAAAGAATGATTCTGGCGTTTTGATCACCCAATTAAGGGGAGAGCATATTCCTATCACCACACAAACACAGAAATCAACTTGTTCAATTTTTAGAGCCCAAACTACAATTTTCTATCTATTTGAAGATGTTGCTTCACAAAAAGACATGGTGTTCATCTTTAATTCCAAATTGAAATGTTTGATGACTACCCTAGATTGATAAATTTTAAACCAATTTGAAAATGTGACTATCCTAGGGTTGATTCGTTGTTAAACCAACTGAAGAAGTGTCTATCCTAGATTGATTCATTTTAAATCCAACTGAAGAAATGAATTTTACTAGTTGTGGTCACGTCAGATCTAGATAACGAATTACACAAAAGTGTTATGACAGAGGTCAAAAATGCTATTGAAATTCTCAAAAGCGCTATAGAAAATGTCTAAAGCACTATAAGATTCTGCAAAAGCACTACAAAATTTTGTGAAAGTGCTAAAATAGATGTTGAAGGTGAACAACCTGACTGATGGAAGTTTTTTGATTGAAGTGCTAAAACAGTCCTTCAAAGTGCTATAGTTTTCTTCAAAACCGCTAAAATAGGCAGAAGTGCTATAGTTTCTGGAAGAAGTGTTATAGAATCTTCTGATCGTGCTAAAATAATCACGCCAAATTCCTATACGAAAGCTTTTCAGAAAAATTTGTTAAAAACATGGGGTTAGGCCCCACGGTGGGCGCCAAAATGTAAGTGTGAATAAGTAAAAAGTAAAAGAACAACTAAAACACTTCTTAATAAGACATTAGATGAAGATTAATATGAATTAAACTAATTTAAAACACTGAAAAGCCTGAAGATGTCTCATTGTCTCCTATCTCCAAAGATTTATCAAGTTACAGAGGCTCTCAGATTTGTAAGTACCATAACTGTTTAAAATGCCTATCTAGAGAACGGAATGGATGCTAAATGCAATGATGTGACGATTTCTAATGATTTCTAAGTGGTATGAAGATACTGTAAACTATCCTGACATGAAACCTACTAAATGAAGCTACAGTACAAACTAAAATTTTGTCGTGATATGAAATCTACTAATGTTATGATACTATGATGCTTATTCTATTGCTATTGCTATTGCTATGGTTGATTGATTTCTTGATTGCTATGAATGTCTATTCCTACAGAGTAATTTTTCATAAATTGGGATTTCTCATATGTTTTTCATGCTTCAGAAGGTTGTATTTATAGATTTTCAGTAGCAGATTTGCACAGGGGTAGCACAACAGAGGCCTGGATTGAATCTTGAGAATTGAATGGTGAGAGATTGAGGAGCTTGAGCTGATCATGGGAATTGTTCCTCCCCATGAAAACATCAGGCAAGATGATAGGAAAGATCAGAGGAAGAAGATTCAGAGGATTTCCTGCAAGTTTGTCCCCGAAGCTTTCCCGTGAATGCCAGTTTAATTAATTAGACTGAAAAATCTAATTTTATTGGTGAGTGAATAGAGGAATATTTGATTTATTCATTTATTTGAATATTTTTGATGTATTTAAATTTAGCAAAATAGGAAGATTTAATTAAATAAAACAAATATTTTGATATTTTCTTATTTAATAAAGAGGAATATGATAAATAAATCTTTAGGATATCTTTATTTAATTAAGAGGAAATATGATAAGGTAATTAAATTACACAAATTATTAAAGTTGTGTATTTTAATTTAAGATAGAATCAATGGATAAAGTATAGAAGAAATAACAATGATAATAATTAAATAAAACAAAGTATTTAATTTTGTTTATTTATTTAAGAGGAAAATAATATGATAAAATAGAAGAATTAATAATGAACTTAATATAAATAAATATTTCTATTTATTTACTAAGTAGATGAATTTAGAATTAATTAATCAAATAAATCATATTTAATTAATTATATTCTCCAGACCATTTTTAGGTGTATACAAAGAGATTGAGTGAAGAAGTGAGAAGAGAACCCAAGATAAAATGGCATGCACAAGAGCACCAAGAAATTGAGACCGAGTGAGGGCATCAATACGATAATAAGGATGAGGTGTTTAGGTATGTCTTTCCAAACTTTCCCTTATAATTTTTATGTGCATTTATGATAGCTAGGAAAATTGTGCCAAGGGTAGACCCACCCAACCTGATGGGATGGATCTACCCATCGACAAGTGGGAGAGGAAGAATGTGTTGATGTGTCATAGTTCAGGTGGATACACTAAAAGGAGGAGGATGGGATTATCCACAAGAGGATAGGTGGTTATGTCATAAAAGGGAAAATCTATAGGAGGAAGGGTGATTCCATCCCAAAGGGGTGGATCTGTAGGAGGATGGAAATTTTCGTCCCAAAGGGGAAAATCCACAAGAGGATGGGTGGTTCCATTCTAAAGGGGAGAATCCATAGGATGATGGACGGTTGTGCCCTATGAAGGGGTGGATATGCCTAGAAGAGAGAAGAAACAAAAATAAATGAGATAAAACAGAAATAGAGTGAACATAAAATACTGACATCATGTGTGCAATGAATGCAAAAATTTATAAGTTTGAAGACTCAAGAGAGGAGGTCGATGGTGTTGTAGTTAGTGGTGCAGTTCAATGAGGATGATTGCACCTACCCAGATATGTGTGGGTTCAGGAACATGGCAAAAATTCTAGTCATCTAGGACCATCAATCCTTATTGACTATCCTAGTGGAGCGATGGAGGTCAAATAATAGCACCTTCCATCTCCTAATAAGGGAGATAATAGTCATGTTGGAGGATGAATGAAGAATCCTTTAACTATCAATCCAAGGATTAAGGATACTGGGATTGAGTATGGAAGTGCCCACACTCTTAAAGAGGATATTCTAGAAAATGGATGTCCCCACATGGGGAAGGGCACTAGATATCGATAGGTGTATCGAGCTAGTTCCAAGAGTGGAACTATATCTATGGGGATTAATCAACGTGGTGCTAATGTTGGATAGGAATGGAAGGTAATTTAGTATGACACTAGCGGAGGTTGTAGCGAAGATGATCAATCATCAGTGATGAAACACATGGTGATCGTATGTGCTAGTGCAGTTATACAATTACATGCACCTAGTTTTCTACCAAGGTGGGAAGATCCTCACCCATATCACCCTACTACACATGTGGACATGAGAGCACAATGCGGTGGCTTGAATAATATGATAGAGGGGGTACTAAGGAGAAAAGGATCCTATGGTCTTTAGCTAGTGAGTAGGGTTGTGGTGCAAGGAGGTACAAAGGATGTTGTACTAGAGGAGACTACTAGGTAAGTTGGATGATAGATATATGGTTTAGAGGCCATGCGGGAAGCATGAGGGGTGAGAAGATGATCAAAAGGTATCGTACTTCATGTTTAGTATGTGCTAAATTATAGAACGTGTTGGAAAGAGACACTGCAAATTATTTTTGGTATTGTCATTGATGGAAACCCTAGTCAATGACAAATCTGCATATCATTTGCTTATACCGGCATTCAGATTGAGGACAGTTACGAAGAACAGAACATCCAACAGCTTGGTGATCATCGATTCACCTGTAGATTTCTAGTTGTTATTTTGGGTTTTGGATCTCATGGGAGGTCTATCAGTACATCTAATGTGTTGTAAGGAAATCTTAGTGCCTCGTATTAAGTCTTGTGTGAGTTTGGAGATCTAGTTGATACTTTTTTGTTTATCAGTATTTTGGGGCCGACTTAGTCGATAAAATATGTTGTGGATATTCTAGGAATGTTTATTTGAATATTTTTGAGTTTGGTCATTATGTTTTGGGTCCAAGCTAAGTTATGGATGACTATTGTGGATGTGCATTGGATAACTCTTACGATTTGAGCCAACAAGTTGCTAATATTTTCAAGTCTTATTTGGAGCTGACATGTTGCGATTAAATTGCTAATCGCGGATATATATGTATGATCTTTTATATCATTTTGGTGTGTTTGTTTCATGGGTCGATGTGTATTGCAAATACCAGAAGAGTGTTAGGACGATTTTATGCATAGTTTCACTTGTGCATAAACATTTTGTGGAGCGATTCAAAGAAAAAGTTTAGTATCAGTTAGAAGGAAAAAATATTGACAATCGAGCTTAACCAGAACTATAATCAAGCATTTGTAGATGCTATTCCTTCAATTCATTCTCTTGGATCTAATCCAAATCTTTGTAAGGTAGTGTGCCTTCCTATTTTGAGTAGTGATCTCTAGGCAGTGCTCCTAAATGCAAGTTCATTCTGATATTGTAAAGTTCCTTTTGAGTATTCTCAGATTATAATGTGGATTGGCCATCCACCATGCTTTTTCCCCTAACAGAGTTTCCACTTAAAAAATCCTTCTGTTATGGTTTTTTTGTTATTTTCTTTATATTTCTGCATATTTCTCCTAGTTGAATATTTTAAGTGGGTTAGTAATCAGAATAATAAAGTAATTTTTTGTTGAACACTGATTCACCCCCCCTCTCTGTGTTTCTTGTTTCCAACAGAATGATACCCCTACCTAGTAGAGAGGTATCGACCTAACAAGGTGCCACTCCAATTTGGTGTGAAACAATACATACTAGAGGAACCCCACAAATTTATATGGATATCATGGAAGATAGGGGAGTGGGGGCCATAAATAGCCCCACAAATAGCAACACATTCTTGTAGGAGGGTAGAGGATTATATGGCACATGCAGGGTGGGGTAGATGACCTTGGGATGATAAAGAGATATGTAGTGTGGTGGGCATGGTAGAGGCTTATGCTAATGATATTGGGACTAGTATTAAGTAGGATTTAAGTGGCCATCAATGAATTATCAAGAGGTAGAGGAGGGAAGGAAATGATATCATTTCAAAGGAGATTCTGGAGGAGGAGGTCATTATGACAAGTAGTGAGGGGAGGTGACAGGATGGATACAAATATTGAGGAATATATATTTCCTAGTATGTGACCCCTCAAATACATGATTCCATCGAGGAGTGGAGAGGACTTGGAGGCATGACTTTTGACAGTTGAGAGATGTGTGATAGAGCTATAGGGGTAGCTGCAATAGGTACATGAGGACTTGGTGATAGTCATGGCAGAGCATGACAACCTATAGGAGGAGAGGGATGGCTTGTAGGGATATCTAAGCATAGTACAGGGGGATCTCCTGACAATAAAAGTGAAGTGGGATAGCCTAAGGTTAGTGTGGGATGCTTGGGGGTTGGAGCAGGCACATCTATAAGGAGATCAAGACAAGTACCACTAGGAGAGATGAAAATGATTAAAGATGCCTATAATAACAAATCCTATACAACTTAATGCAACTAAATATTTATTAAAATGATGAAAGATGCTTAGAATAACAAATCCTAAACAACCTAACGCAACTAAATGATTATGAAAATGATAAAAGATGCTTAGAATAAAACCTCCTAAACAACCTAATGCAACTAAATAATTATGAAAATGATGAAAGATGCTTAGAATAACAACTCCTAGAAAACTTAAGGAAACTAAATGATTGTGAAAATGATGAAAGATACTTATAATAATAACTCCTAAACAACTTAATGTAATGAAAATGATTATGAAAATGATGAAAGATGCTTAGAATAAAAAATCGTAAAAAACCTAATGAAATGAAAATGATTATGAAAATGATGAAAGATTCTTAGAATAGAAACTCCTAAACAACCTAATGTAATGAAAATAATTATAAAAAATGATGAAATATTTTTAGATAGTGGGTGATGAATGGGAAAAAGGTAGTACATCAATTGACAAAAAAATAGACCCTTGTAGAGGAAGTGATGAAGTGATACATTTTCTCATTTCAAAATCAAGATTAGGAAGGGAATAATGATAGGGATTTTAATGAGATGGGGTATATAGAGAGGATGGAAGGTGGTATGGGATGTGTTGAGAAATTTAGAACCATATAAAGGACTTACATGTAGTGAGAACTTAATTTGATATAGCATGAGATACAATGCACAAGGTATGAAGAAAAAAGGTGATAATGTATCACATGCATAGGACTGACACAACAAATTAAAAGGGTTTTCCAACATCTCACAAGGTCACCAACCTAATTTCATGGATACGATATTGGAAAACCATAAGAACAAAAGATACCCCAATGTAACACAAGATCTTAGAGGACCTTGGAGGATCTTGGTGGATACCACATGACGAAAGCCAAAAAACACAAAAAACAAAGAAACCATGACCGTGCTCCTATTTCACTAGGCAAAGAACACCATGCTATGATGAATCATGGTGACCTCAAATAAGTAAAGTACAAATCTCAATGTAAATATTAAAAAATTCAAAACACCAAAGAAATAACAAAATATCTCAAGTACCCTTTACCATAAGGATGATATATGGGTTGATGTGGTCTGATTTAAGGAATTATATATCTTGTGAAGACCAAAGATGGATGGGGTAGGACCTAGGATTCTAATGACAAGAGGCGGTCAAAATATTAGAAACCGATAGGGGCTATTGGATGTTTTTTAAGTTCTAGCTTGATATGGGAAATTATCAACATGAGGATGATACCTAGTGACAAGTATGTACAATGAAAAACATATATGGAGACACAAGAGTGAACTTATGTACAAGACACATGACAACCACAATATGGACAATATATACAATTGATGACAACAAGCAAAAGTATGCTTGTGAAAAATCTTCAAGTATTGGTATTGCATTAGGATTCACAAGATACATCCTAAAACTAAAAAATGAAGCTCAAGAAGTGGGATAGTTAATTCAACTCATCAAATGCTCAACAACATATACGAAGGGATATGTGGATAGGTGGTAGATACTAAAAGGTGGGATGGAGATAGGTGGATGGAATGGTTATCAAAGTTAGATGAGGATGAGTAGGATAATGTAACTGCCACATATGTATGATGCTTATTGCTAGGTATTAAAAACACACACTTGTCCAAGGCACCACCAAAGGTGGTTTTCACCAAAGTATGACTTATTTCTCTTTACTATTTTTTATTTGATTTTTTAATATTTGAGATTTTTTGTATTTTTCTAATTTTTGAAAGGTGGGATAACTCAGCTAATTTAGGAATAGAACCTTTTGAGGTGGATGATATTGATGTGTTCATCTAAAGGTTCCCCTTATAGAGTAGCCAACTAATATGTTCCTAAACTATATTTTTCAATAATAACATAAGGACCTAGCCAATTTGGTTCAAAATTTCCCTTCTTTTCTCAGTCGTGTTAGTTCTTTTGGTTTTCCTTAAGTACAAGATTGCCAAGTCAAAATTGATGAGGCTTGATATTCTTTTTGTAACTTCTTCTTATCCTATTATGGTATGCTTGGAGGTGATTATTGTAAGGAAAATTGCAGCCATTGTATGAAAATTTCCACTAACCCAAAAGAGATAACAATGCAAATAAGTGATCAGAATCCACATGCAAGAGAATAGACAACATACCCATCAAAGATGACACAAGATATACCCTAAGAAAACCCTCAAGAGGGAAAAATCCAGCCTTCAAAAGCATCCATACTCTATCATATTAATCAGCCATGAAGCAAATACAAGAGTTACAATGAATATTTCTGAAGCATCAATCCCTCCAATGCATTCCCATGTGTCCAAGCACAAATCCACACATCCCATTCCATGCTTCACAAATGCACTCTCAAGAAGACTCAATAATGACATCCAAACCACTCATCCAACCTAAACCACTACACATTTTTTTTCTTTTATAGATAAAAGCTCACATAAAATACAACTAGTGGTAAGGTGAAACCATGTGAATACAAAACCACTAACCCCTTATTTAATATTTCCCCAATAATAAATTATTATCACATGTCTCCCACACATTAAATAATAATACAATGTTACAATACAACATCAAGTGGGTCTCTAAATAATTACCTAGTGTGATTAACAACACCACCGAGGTGTATCACAACTAAATAATTATTTAATTACAAAATATAATAAATCATTTTATGCAATGGTGTACAACACCATATCCCAAAATTCTCCCACTTGTATACATTGCATAAGGGATCAACAGATGAAATACATCGTCATAGCCATACATGAAACCACATGAATATGTAACATGCTCTTGTGCTCCATCAAGATACCTGCAATAAGAAAAAAGTGACCACCATCTCAAACAAAAACTCCTCTCATCCTCCAACATACCACTTATGGAAGAAAAGGAACATGCCAAGGTGAAGATGCACCAATCCACGAGAACAAGCATCAAATCCAAGTGATAACAAAGGCTCTAACCAAGTTGTTGTCAACTAAAAAACCCACATGATTAGAAATAGCATCCACAACACATGCTAATACATCCAACCATCCATACCTCCAAGGTATCACTACATTAGTAAACTCATGCCAAGAACATATGCAACCTATAAACTGAAAAACATGCTCCATGTATCAAACTTGTCAATGAAGTACATACATATCGAGGAACTCACACTACATAGGTAATGTCAAAGCATATTGAGTCTACCAACCAACACTATACATCAAGGTGTGACAAATAAATCAAAACATGAATTACCAATAACAATAACAATGATCCACACATACAACTGAAAGAGTTGCATAATATCTCACAACATGCTGTCACTATCCTCCTAAAAGAACATGTACATGAACATCCAGGAGAAACCATGAAGAGAGAAACCTATAAACCATAGTGTTTTCCTACCAATAGCTCAAAAGTGTACTATTGTGTCAAGTATAATCTCTTAACAACCCCAAATGATAAGCCTCAACAACATCCATAACACCCAATCTCATAGATCAAGTACAACATATGAATCAATGTAACAATGCCAACATGGATGTAACCCTCTCTAATCAAGAAGATCAAACTCAAAGTAGCCATTCCCAGAACTAGAAATCAGCCCATAAACCATCTCCTAACAATCCTCATCAAAGAATGATATCATAAACTCAAATGCACAAGGAGATAACCATGCAATAACATCTCTCAAAGTGAATCCTCCAAAAATAAATAACCATAGCTCAAGATCCACATCTATGAAAGATAAAGCATATAAACTCATGTTAAACCATCCTCAAATGAGTATCCAAAATAAATCACCATGAATCAACTCAATCCCATGAGAAATCAAAGCACGAAACATAACACATCTGAAAGATATAATTGGAAAATACCTCTCAAATCATAAACTATCAAGTAGACCAAGAGTGGGGAATGAGAATGCTCCTCCAGGATAACCAAATCATCATGACTCACTCCAAGAACAATCTCCTCTATTGGTCCATCATGAACTTACATCCATATCCAAGTGAAAGCCCCCCGATCTTCCTGTTGAAACCTCCAAAGAGTAATTGTCTCAAGAAAATATCTCTAATCACAAGAGAACTACAACCATCACATAAGTATCTAAGTATCCATGAGTACTTGTAACAAATCAATCCATGCCAAACTCCAAATGCAACATAGCACCATCATGAAGTAATCAAGAAAATGATCAATGTACCCAATACAAAGAGAACCACTACCATGATCAATGTCAAAGATCTAATCATGAATCACAAACATAAACATGACATCCATGATCTAACCATCTCCTCCTAGGAGATCACATGCACCTTAACATATATATAAGCATCCTAGACTCAAGAGAACAAGTACCATGTCAAGCTCTAAATCGGTATCAAGAGTAAACCATGACATAATATCAAACACTCTAAACCAAGAAAAAATATCCTCAATCACATAAAGATAACCATACTAATTATGCATCCACGTCACTGCCAACAACTCCCACTGAACCATGGTACGAGCTACACATAGCATCATGACAACCATCCTCTCCATGAAGATCATCTAGGTTTGCATGTGCAATCAACTGCAATGTCAGTAACATACAAGTGAAACCAAGATCTCCAAGCCAAGAAGAAACACACAACTTCCAAACCATCATAAATTTATCCATCATCGCCAATCCATCACTATCAAAAGCTCCCACTTAAAGTGTATAACCAATAAATGTAACTAGCTATCATGACATTGTGATAATAATCTCTTAATGAAGATCAACCAAGAGTTCCCTCACACAATCAAAGAACTCAAATGCAACATGAGCTCCTCAATAAGAAAGAAAAGTAAACCATGATCCTCATACCAAGAAGATACACCACCACAATATGAATCAAGAACCAATGTAACACCACCAATAATGCACTTGCATAAACCATCATGACATGCCAAAGTCTCTAAATCATAAGAAACATCCATGACATTGTGATCACCACCAAATGCATGAACAACTCAACCCAACCATCTCCACATATCTGCATAACATAGTCAACTGTATAGGTCTCACATCATGACTGTACTTGGTAATACCATCTCACCTCCTTAGCATGACATCAAAACCAACAAACCAAGTGACTAAACCAAGCCACCAAAACTGAAAATGCATCAACACTGAACTATCTATGGGCATAAACAACCCATGTCTGAGTCATAGGTGCAACAAGTAAGTATAGATCACCTACAATGCTACACAACTTGTAGATACAACAATAAAGCATACAAATCCAACCAAAGTGATAACTATGTCAAAAAAGAGACTAATATGAGATGTACAACTGAGCATACAATGAATCCAACATCAAATCTCCTAGATCCGACAATCCATAAGCTCATAGTATCACCATAGTCAAAACAACCTATAAACAACTCAAGATAGAATATCAGCAAATAAATCATGTCAAAAAAACTCCAAACCTGATCCACTGTGTAGTTCTCTGAAGGGTATGTGCAGGATCATCATGGAAAAAATAGGCCTTTAAGTGGAAAAAAAAATTTGAAGAATAAGAGTTAGGAAACTTGACGTAAAAAATTGAATAGGTTATCTATATTATTTCAAAAATATGTAAGAATAGAATCTATAGCAAATTGAGTGTAGTTTCTAAACTACTAGGTTTTTTTTTTTAAAATCTATTTGGTGAAAATTTGAAATTTTAATGTAGTAGTACTTAAATTTCGAGGAAAAAATAAGTAGGTGTCTGTCTGACCCTAACCACAATAAAATGATAATATTTTTTTATAAGATTTTAGATATAAGTAGAGGACTCATTTCCGATGTTATGCATTTTTTTTTGTAATTTTTTCAAGTAAATAATTAATTATGAATTTTTTTTTACAACTTTTAAAAAATATAAAAACTCTTATGTCTAACCACCTTAACTTGGTCAAAACTTCATGAAATTCAATTTTTTTTAATCCTATAGTATGTAAGCATAGAATGTGACACATGTTTTGGATTCAAAAAATATGATACCATTTGAAAGCTATAGATGTTTTTCAACCAGCCTATCAATCAGGACTTTAGTCATAATTCAAATAGAAAATGAATAATAATTATTTATTAAATTCAAAGTAAAACATAATTTATATTGGTGGAAAGTTGAGAATCTCCTTTAAAAACCCTTTTTGTTTCATAAATTTTGGGTAAAAACAAAGTTGTCAACTACATACCTTACACATACCCATCATATTGCCACTTTTTGGCCAATCATGATCCTGCACATATCCTAAACAAGCTTTCTTTTGACTATTTGAAGTCCAAAATCTGACTCTACATGCACTCGATATCACCTCTCGAAGCTCAAATAGAACACATGACTTCCACCAAGAAAAACACTATCAAAAATTAAAAATATAGAAAAAGCTCTAGCACCACAATATAGAGCTCTGAGTTGCCTTTCCAATGAGTCTAAGAAGAACAAAAAATGACCACCTAAGTGAAAGTTATGCTCCCCAAAAGCAAAAGCACAATTTTAGTATGTGAGTCAAAACATCACCACCCCTGGTGGCTCTCTGGTGGTGGGGTGGTAGCCCGCCGGTGGTGGCAAAGCCACCCTGCAACGCCACCCACTGTTGGCTCTGGACCCAAAATTCCATTCGAATTAGATTAAATTTCTGGATATCAAAAATTTCATCGGGCTCCATTAAAAATATTACCAGCAGATTTAATTTCAAATGGTGAAAATTTTAAAATAATAAAAATTTGCATTTAAATGGTTTTCACTGACAGTATATATGATGTGGAGCCCGCCTAGAAGGTGTTGGCAGTACCCTGCCAAATAGGGACCCACTAGTGGCTAAGCTGTCGGTCGGTACCTGCTGACAGGGGACTATCAGCCCCTATACGATGGTCAGTTGGTGGGGGCAATCTGACCCCCCTCAGAAGTAATTTATTTTTATTTTCTTAACTTTTCAATTTAAAACTTTTTCGATCGGCCCCCCAATTTTTATTTTAGTTTTTTTAAACACATATTTTTGCAGGATGAAATTTTACTAATGGGACAATTTATTTTTCTGATATTTTTAATTTTCTACATATAATAATGTCGACCTTATAATAGCAAAAGTGAATTTTACAAAAAAAAATTGCATTTTTTCCAGTAACCAAAATAGGGCAAATTATATATCGAAATTCGTCTCTCAGCCAACCTGAATCCAACCATGATGTCCATTTTGTCCCAGGAGGTCATTTGTAAAATTTCCCCCACAAAACCCCCATTTGAATGCACAACCAAGAAACCCTTTTTTGCCCTAATTTTTCCACACCCCAAATCTGCAAAAGACCCATCATAACAACAAACCAAAAACCCTTAGATCTGTAATAAACAACCTACAAAACCCTCATATCTTTCCATGTCTTTCATTCTCTCATGCATTTCATAGATTCAAAATTAACCAACATTTTCTCAACCTAGGGTTATAACATAAAAAATAATATCTCCAACCATGAAAGATTTGATACCTCTTGTAAGGAAACTTGCAGCCATTGTATGATAATTTCCACATAACCCAAAAGAGATAACAATGAAAATAAGTGATCAGAATCCACATGCAAGAGAATAGACAACATACCCATCAAAGATGACACAATATATATCTTGGGAAAACCCTCAAGAGGGAAAAACCCAGCCTCCAAAAGCATCCATACTCTATCATATTAATCAGCCATGAAGCAAATACAAGAGTTACAATGAACACTTCTAAAGCATCAAGCCCTCCAATGCATTCTCATGTGTCCAAGCATGAATCCACACATCCCATTCCATGCTTCACAAATGCACTCTCAAGAAGACTCAATAAAGATAGCCAAACCACTCATCCAACCTAAACCACTACACATGTGTTTTCTTTTATAGACACTAGCTCACACAAAATACAACTAGTGGTAAGGTGAAACCATGTACCACAAAACCATGTGAATACAAAACCACTAACCCCTTATTTAATATTGGGTACTAAGACATCACATTATTTAATATTTCCCCAATATTAAATTATTATCACATGTATTCCACACATTAAATAATAATACAATGTTACAATACAACATCAAGTGGGTCAATAATTACCTATTGTGATTAACAACACCACCAAGGTGTATCACAACTAAATAATTATTTAATTATAAAAATATAATATAAATCATATTATGAAATGGTGTACAACACCATATCCCAACAATTGTAGGTGTTGAGTTTTCGCTCATCAAGAATCTCTTGCTAACTTAGACATGCAACTTGATACTTCCTATCATTGATGATAATATTTAATGAAATGCACAAAGACGGGGATTCCACTTATATCAGTAAGATTTCTTCAACACCATAGACTAGTGAAGATATTTTTTCATTTTTTTTGAAGGATAATAACCAAGAACTCTTGTTGCTTCTTGTGTGTTGAGCTCTATGAGGACACAAATACCCTATTCTTTTACACCACATACTTTTCCATTATAGCCAAATTATTTTAAAATTTGATAACCTCTTCCACAAATGGCTTTCGTTTCTTTTGAAGAAGGAGGTTTCTCATAATCAATTTCATCATAAGTGGATGTGTAATTTGTGTTTTCCTCTTTGCTAGAAGTTATGGAATCAAATGCTTTTGATGATTCAGTGATACATTGTGTTGATGCCATTCCAGCTTCTTTCTCTCTTTCTTTTTTGGTTGTGCAATCTTGTATTCCCCCATGAATGTAGGTGTGAAATCTAATGATACCCAATCATCAGCCAACAAATTTGTCACCAATGAAATACACTCATCTTTATCTTCAATTTGTAAAGGTTCCACTTTTGAAGTTGGTATCAATGTTCTAAAAGGACTCTCTATTCTTATTTCAGTTCGTAAACAATTTTCAGATTTAGGATCAACTTTTATCATGTAAACTTCATTTTTGTATGTGTATTTCATTAAATGATGAAGCATTGAAGGAAATCCTTTCATCTCATGAATCCATGGTCTACCCAAGAGAATATTATATGAAATATCACGAGGCATGACATGGATAGGAGTGTGTAACATAATAGGACCAAATTTAATAGGTAATGTAATCACACCAAGCAGTTGTCTTCCCACATTATCAAAACCTTTGATAGACAAAGCATCTAGTTGAATAAAATTCTTGTCTACTCTAATCTTATCTAAAAGGTGAACATGAAAAAAATTAAGCCTTGAACCATTGTCAATAAGAGTATGCCTAATCCCTATCTTGTTAATAACAACCATTATCATCAAGGCATCATTTTATTTTTGTGTTTCTAAAGGGGGTAATTCATTTTGATGAAAGACAATGTCCAAATTAGGTTCATTCATATATTTAAGCAAAGATGCTACACCATTTGGTTGCACACTAGGAGGGACAACAACTTTATGTAAATCATCTTGAATCATTTCATGATAAAGAGGTGATGTTTGAATCATACCCCACAAAGAAATCTTGGTTGGGGTATTACAAAGTTTCTCAACAAGATCATATTCTTTATCACTACGTTGATGGATATTAGGTGTGGGTGGAAGGTATGGTTGTGGCAATGGAATGGATGTTGGTTGGTATTTTTTGTTTCTTATTGTTTCTAGTGTTATATGCATGAGCAACTGCATGATAACTTGGTTGTTGTGACACATGATTACTACGAAATTGTTTTGTAAATTTTAGGATATGGCCATGAGGTTTAGGAGGTTCTATGATAAGAGGTAAATTAGGAGGTCCAATAATTAGAGTACTTTTAGGAGTTTCAATAATCAAAAGATATCTAATATCCAATTGTATGTTCATAACCTCAACGAAGTTGACTACTTATTGATTATTTTCTATCGAGGGGGGATATAATGTCACCTTAGCATATTCATCTATGCAATCCATCTTACTATCTTTTGAAATAAATGTATCAATGATTTCATCCTCTTGTCCAACAATATCCTCCCAAGTAGGAGAGGTAGAGGGAGAGAAACAAACAATATTCTCATGACACTTAATGATTGGATCTTCTAACACCAAGATACCTTCTTCACAAGTAGGTGAGGTATTAAGAAAAGAACAAATATGATTGCCATGATTTTCCATGATTGTATTCTCTTGCAACAAGTTTACCTCACACATAGGAGAGATATAGGAAGAGGGATCAATAAAAAATTAAAAAAGAGGAGAAATGAACCCATTTTCACATGCTTGTAACAAAAATTCTTTGAAATGCTTAACAAGATCTACCAATAGAACATGACTTATGAAAAAACAAGATTTTTGCAATGAGAACATGATATTATGCCATATGGATCAAGCTAGCAATGTTTATAGAAAAAAAACAATTATAAAAATAATATTCAAAAACTGAAACCAGATATGGGTAGAGATTAGAGACAAGGTTTTGCATAGTGAATTTGAGCTATTTAGTAGGACTAGGTTACCTAGGGTGATATGTCCTGTACAGGTTCTTTTGAAATTCAAAATTTGTGTGTGTGTGTGTTACACTATTTGAAAATCTCAAGTTTGTGTACAAATATTTTTTATCTAGTGAATATTTTTCCAAAATTTTCTCAATTTATGATTATGTAATTCACAGTGTGTGTGCAACAATTTGCAAAAAATCAAGAAATAACAATTGTAAATGTAATTTCCAAATTTAAGATGCAACAATTAACTGATTCCAATATTCCAAATTTGAGAATGATGATATTAATGCATTTTTTTCATTTTTTGAACTATATTCAATATCCCTAAATGCATGCAATGAACACATTCAAGTTTGATTTCAAATTTAAATGACTTGATGCATATTTGTAAATACAATTGGAATGTATGTTTCAGCTATAATGACTAAAACAATCCCTATTGTAACTTATAATGTGATATTGTATACAAATTTTTGAATTTTATGCATTTTATGATACAAAAATGAATGCCTAAATGAAAATGAAAAACAATGCAATGTTAAACCTAGATCTAGGATGAAATACTTTAGATTTTAGAAAGTTTATGTGTTAGAAACCAAGATCAGATTTGCAAACCAATGTGCAACATAATATTATTCGAGAATTCAATAATTACAAGATAATGATTTTCTTTATAAAAGCAAAGATGCAAAAACCTAATCTTATCTTGAGCAACAAGATCTCAAGATAGCTCAAAAGATAAAGATAAGAACCTATAACCTAGGAATTAAATAATGCCTAAGTAAAGTTATGTAAAGTGTAATTAAATATTAATTACACCAACACCCCCCCATAAGTGCAACTTAGGGAGAAGAAAAATTATTATGCAAAGATGTGTCCCTGCAACAAGGCCTAATCAGGTACTCATGTACAAATGCAATGAGGAGGTAGAGAAGGAAAACCCAATGGGACAAAACCCCCCTACAATGAGATGACTGTTGCAAAGAAGCACTAGAAGAACACTGTGGAGTAACACTAGAACCACAATCTAACAAGCAAGGAAAGATACTTTTGTATACAACTGAAACCAAAACTGGAATCAAAATAATGTGACAGTAGACCCGATGCCACAAAACACTCGAAAACTCACAAACTGGAACAACCTTGGAATCTGTGAAGCAACAGTAGATGAGATGATGACAGAATTTGGAAATCATGTAGCTCGATGCCGATGCCAAACTGTGACTGAAACTCTTCCATGGGAAGGAGTACCAAAAATAGACTCTGGAACAAAAACCATAAAAAAATGGCCCTCAAACTGAGAAGAATCTGAACCAATGAGGATCAAGAAACATAATCTCCCAACTGAAGTGTGAACCAATGAATCTAACATGTGTCAAGTTATAGCAAAAAAAGTGGCCAAAAGAACAAGGAGACCAGATAACCCATGTGAGTTGCCATCAAAACAAAATGGATATGGTGATCAAAGTGAAAATTGCACTCTAATCAGATTTATTATGCAAGAATCCCCCCTGAATGGAACTTTATCATAGTTCATTTATTACAATAACCCAACGATTGTAAAAGGAGAGCATAAAAACATACATAAATAGAAAAATAAAATAGACCTAAAATCTATGTAGAGGACTGAATGAGCCTTCCAACGCTGCAAGAATGACGAAAAACGGATCACCGAGTCAAAAGATATGCCTTTCAGAGTGAAAACAACAACATCTGAGTTCAAAGGCATGAAAAGTAAATCTAGAGCAAAATCAGGTAAAAAAAAACTACACCACTAGATTGGCGTCAGAATCAGCTTTCCAATGGTATCTTGTTTGCAAAAAACAGACATCGTACGCAAAAACTACACCCAATTTCGTGAACACTGCTCCAAAATGCCCAATAAGGGCTGCAGGGCACTCAAGGGCTAAAATAAATAGGCCCCTGGTCTTGTGCGCAACCAAGGGCTAGCGGATTTGGGGCTGGGGCGGAGCCCTTGGTTCTCCATAGGACCGATGATTTGGCAGAGGGGGTTGCGCGGCCAGGCGAGGGCTACGCGCATAGCACCCAGTCCCCCATGTGACTGCAACTGATGCTGCAGGAGCCCACGGGGGCTAAGCTCGTCGGCGGCAGTTGGGCGGTGGGCACTAGCGGCGGTGGCGAGCCAATGGCCGCCTAGTGGCCACCGGGTGGCGGAGTGTTTTTACACTAGGCGCACCGGCACAGAAACCAAGAAGAGCACGTTTTTTATTTGTTTTCGATTTTTGTGCATCGAAAGGCATGCTGGAGAGGTCGTACGGCCCCCCAGGGAAAAAAAAATCCTTCCAAATCAACTGCTCATAAATCGACGAAACGAAGGGCGATCTTAGGGTTTTTGGCCGCTACAAATGCAATGGTGACCTCCGTTTCTGCTCAAACTGCTCCAAAAATTCGGCTACCCCCAGAGCTTGTAAAAAATCTCTGAACTTCAAACCCTCACAGATCTGGCAAATGATGGCCAAAATCTGCAAAACAAAAGTCCATCCAGACTTTTTCCAGCACTATGAATCCAATGGTGAGGCCCGATCTGATCCAAAATGCTGCATAGATGAACTCAAGGCATGATACCCTCGAGGAATCTCAAACGAACCCTGCAATGATTTTCTCAAAAATCTGAGAAGGGGCTGCAAATCAAGGTTCTGATACCATGTTAGAAACCAAGATTAGATTTGCAAACCGAAAATACCTTCCACAGAAGAGAGAAAATCATAAAAAGTAGAGAGGTTGCAAAAGAATGTGCAACATAATATTATTTGAGAATTCAATAATTACAAGATAATGATTTGCTTTATAAAAGCAAAGATGCAAAAACCTAATCTTATCTTGAGAAACAAGATAGCTCAAAAGATAAAGATAAGAACCTATAACCTAGAAATTAAATAATGCCTAAGTAAAGTTATGTAAAGTGTAATTAAATATTAATTACACCAACATTATGTTGTTAACATGTTGGGTGAACACCAAAATCAAATGTAGGAAAAGTGAAACCCTAGGGTTTTACTCTAAGGTTTCAATGGTATGGGCTTTTCCACAACATTTCATTTAAGATTTAGGGTAGCGAGGATTTGATGGATTTGCATAAGGTATAAGACTAACTTACAACCTGAAAGGTGATTCAACCTACCCTTGAATAGATCTAAGATGAAATTGGGAATGAAATATAATTATTCAACTAGCTTAATGATGCAAATAAATGTTCTGATGCAAAAACAACAAATCTAAGAAGTCATATGAAAATTCAAATTATAGAAATGGACTAAGCAAGAAACTATGCACTTGTGATATGAATTCAAAGTAGAATTTTGAGGACCTAATCGCCCTGGGCGACTATGTCCTAGTAGAGGGAGTCTGGATCTGATTGTGTATTCCTCTAATGTTGGATATGAGCTTTTATTTTTCACTTGCCACACTATCAAATCACTATTGAATATTGTTGTAATTGAATTTTTGTTTGTTGTCAAGGTGTAGGGTTTGATTGCAATAATAGATAACCAACCTTCAAAATTCTCTCAATCTTCTTTAGATCTAAAACCTACACATTCAAAGAGAGAAGAAAGGTTGTTCCATTTCAGGGCTTGACTTAGTCAAACCCTGTGTTAGTGTTTCCACTTCCACAATGACATTGTCAATGATAGGGAACCTATCCTTTTGAGGGATAAGGCTAAATGATTAAATGAATGATGAATAAAAAATGCATTGCCACTCAGTACCCAAAAATGGCTTCCTTGAAGGACTGAAGTCATACAAATCTCCTCAAGGCTTGATTGTTGTTTGCTTGAATTGCTTGAAGACCTACAAGGGTTAGATCTCACAAACACAATGATAACATAAACATGAAATAAACTCACATACACTTTGGCATGATGCTTTGTTATTGAATTGTTGCAATAAATATCTGAAATACTACTCTTGTCTTTCTTGATAATGCTCTTGACAATAATTCTTGCTCAATTTTCTCCTTAGTTCTCAAATGATGCAATAACTAAGTATTTATATCCAATTATTCTAATTTCCCAAAAATTAAATCTCGACAACCGACTTTAGACTTTTGAAATTCAAATAATAAAATTCCAACACTAACATATTTAATTTTGGAGATAGAATAGGGGACTAAGTTGCCCTAGGCGACTGTGTCTCAGCTCTATTTTTGATATTTAAGGTGTCAAGGGAAAAATATTAAATAATTTCTTCAGATTCCATTGCACTTTTTCAGAAAATGATAAAATCGGCCATGAGATGCATAATTTAGGAAATTAGGTGTACAATTAGGTCATTGCACTTAGCGGGGAGCAAAACATAGTGTGAAATTGCCAAAGGTGACAATTTACGACACTACAATTTCTTTAAATCATATTCCCTTAAATTCTCCTTGTAGTTTAGAGTATATTAGGTTGTGTCCACATAATTATAACTCAATGTTATCAATTTATGCTAAAAAATGCAAAGCCCATGTTTGATAAACTTGTAAAGGGTTACTCTTGTGAAGGGTTACTCTTGTGTGGATTCTAGGTTGCATATTAAGTATGGAAGGCATGAAGGGATTCATCATAAGGAATATAAACCAATTTCATATTTTTTGTTGCATGTACAATATATTGTATCTCTTCTTTGTAAGAGGTCTTTTATATATATTTAATAGTGAGCCAACATACTTAGTGACAAATATTTAAGGTGTAGTTCTATACAAAAGGTATGGCTTGTTGAAGGCATATTGTGTTGTTATTGTTCTTGTTTATGTTATATTGCACCTCTAGCAACACCCTCCTTGGCCCTACAAATCCAAAAGTGTAGAGGAGTTGTTTGCTTCTTTCAATTGGCCCCTAACTACCACAATCTAATCATAGGTTTTATCTCATTAGTCTAGTCATGGTAAGCCTTAGATCTAGGTCTTGACTTGCCACTCTAAGATTGTGGGTTACAATTTTGGGAGGTAAAATTGGGGAAAGTATTCTCAATAGATACATTTTCCTAATTTTATGGTTGAATGTGGAATTTCTAGTGTTAGATGTTTTTTGTACAAAACCACCTACAATTATATTTAATTTAATAATAGAACGACTTTAAATGTGATTGATATTTTACATACAAATAAAATTCTCTATAACCTTTTCTCACTTTCTAATATAATAAGTATTATTATTTTATCAAACTACATATTAAAAATAAAATTCCAAACATTTTATTCAATAAAATTTGAAGTAAATAATATATTTTTTATTTTTATTTATTTATATATTTTTAGCCGATAGGCTACATATAGTATGAGATTTGAACCTCAAACAAGTCTCACGCCTACAAACCACTCTTGAGTCATTGGAAAACAAGTTTTAGTTGTTGTTTAATGGTAAACCAACTACCATTTAATGGTAAAAGTCTTCAAAATATCAGGTGAAAGCCTCCAAAATCTCACTTATCACGTAAAAGCTAGATACATATTGATTTTCCAATGGATGGGAACATTCTATTTGCATTTGCAATATTTTTTGTCAATTTGATGAAAACTTTCTTTTTCATTTGCATTCCTTTATATTTTAAATCTATATGCAAATATTTCAAAATGCGATGATACTTAGGGGAGAGGGGCCCATAGTGGACCACCCTAACTTCACGTTTCTCAAAATCCTACGTGGAAATTTCAAATCACTCTCAATTATGTACAACAGTTTATTTGGCAAATCATGTGCTTCTACATTTCGTTTTAGGGCCAAATCGTCAAATATGATGCCACATCAACATGATTTTTGTTGAGGTATCCAAAAAGGCCCAAAAAAAATGTGAGACCGATAGTGGCACACTAAGTCATGTTTTATTGATGTGCTTATGTGGCATCACATGATTTGTCACTTTGCATACTTTAGGATAAAAAGAGTTTTGCAGTTGGATATTAAAATGCTCCACTATGGGGCCCACTAAGGACTACTTCTATACTCACTATTCGACCCTGCTCCATTATGGGTTCCTCTCCCCTAATTTCTTTAAAGAAAAAATCTAAATTTGTGTAAGCTTATTTCATTCCATTATTTAACACTTATTATTAATTGTTTAATCCAACCACATACAACTAGAATTTTTAGCACACAAATATGTACTCTCCAACATACTAATATACATATAATTTTCTATGGCGTAACCCTTGAACCTCCTTTAGATAAGTGCTAATAAATAATAATAACTGCTAGAAGGTACAAGTAATCAAATAGGTCCCTTGCAAGCACTAATGATGTTAATGAGTAGTTTTGTCTTTTTTCATCTTTTCTCTGCGATGCTAAAGTTATCTGGCTTTTATTTCGTTGCTATGTAGGTAACATAGCGTTCAAATTTCATCTCAGCTTTAACAGATTTTGTGATCTATTTGTTAAGTTGTACACGGATAGTGCCAAATTTTCCCGCGTGAACTGATGACTTGCAGAGGGCATAGGTCATGTCATACTAAAATCTGGAGAACAAAAATCTACACTATCGTCAGTCATTCTGTTTTATTACCAGATCAACATCCCCAAAGTACAATCTTAGGCAATGACACACCCATGGATGTTCAGAGGACCATTCGGTGGCAATCATCTTCTGTGATAGAAAGTGCTTTAATAATAAGAGCTTGTCGTATTCTGTCCAACCAAGAGCTTCTTGATGATGAGGATGGGAGGAGATAGAAGGTGAGAACGAAGGCCCTAAGACTTCCCATGTTTAAACTAATCTTTGGCTCTTTTTGAAGGAGGCTAAGAAGCATGCAACTAAAAGTCATGACCTCCTCAAGTTATTTGACTATGTCCACATTAATGCCTATAAAGAGGAAGTGACCCCAATAGGAAATTAAAGGTGTTGAGACTATAACAACAATACATGCCTGACATTACCCCAATGATCTAACAACAATTATAGATGTGACACTTCAACTGTAACTTTATTGGCTTGAACTGAATCTACATAGTCACATTAGAGAAAACAATAGTTTTAGTGTAAAATCAAAAGTGAATATCAACAAAGTAACCAATAAAATAGTAGATTTATGTCTCTTTAGATGCTAAAAATAATCTTTGACCTGAAAGCATGCCAAATTTATAGGTAAATTTAATAAATAACCTAGGCTAATTTCCCACCCAACAAGACCATATGCATTGAAAAAACCACAAATATGAATGATGAAGGGTACTCCCCCTTACAATCTAAAACTCACAAAAACAATAGATAATGGCACAAACAAAATACAAGAAGGAAAGCAAATGTTTTCTATTATCACTAAAATGAAAATGAAATTACAACATTATATTTGCCATCACAAGGCTTTTTGATTACATAAATCTACAAATCTGCAAATCAGAGCCATCATTTACTCTGCTCTGGCCTCTTCTCTATAGTCCCCCTTTACATCCTTTATTTGGAAGGTGTAACCGCCTAGAATCTTTTGGAAAGTGTAACCACCCTCGAATCTTCTAGAAAGTGTAACTTCCTCAAGAAGATATTTTGAAATTTTATTAATTTTGGTATTACAACTTTGTGGGGTCATAACTTTTGATCCAACCATCGGATTTTCTATTATAATACCTTTTTGGAAAGCTCTCGAGAAATCTTCCCCCTATAAGTCGGGCCAAAAGGCCAACTACCTTCATTTTCCACCAATTTTCAAGCCCATCCGGAGCCTCTAAGTGCCTCAAAATTGACTCCAAAGATTTTTACTAGGATTTTCGAAAATTAAAATTTTAATATCGCTCAAATGATAAATTGTATTGAATTGATTTCTTCGCCATTGGCTTCAATTCACCATTCCAGAGGCCTGTGTAAGATTTAGTGTCCAACTGTGCATAAATGCAAACTTGCTAAAATAGTAACCCTGCCAAATTTAGCCCTTATTGAAAAGAAACAACATTTTTTTTGGGTGATGCAAGATTTCTCTTTCACCCTGGATGCTCCTGCGTCAATGAAGGACTTGAAAAAATAAAAAATATAATTCTAGGGTTCCTAAGCTCTAGAATAAAACAAAAAAAAAGGTGCTTAAGATTCTTTTGATGTACACAAAACTAGCAACAAGAATTGACAACTCCCAAGTGAGCCAATCTAGTATGAAGGAGATGCCCTTGATAAAGAATACACTAAGCAAAATGAGCAAGCTTCAGTTCAAGAATCATCTAGACCAAACAATCTAAAATTTGTGGTAGATCAAGTACCTAGAAAAGACTAGAGATGTCATATATGATTCAACTTGAAAACCATGGGTAGGTTAGGCAAAAGTCAAGCATATCCCTTGTGTGGCCTATAATTGTAAATAGTGTGTCTAGATACTATCTCAAATATTCCCACCAAGGATTTAAGGTTTTCACCCTAATTTTGTGAAGCATTGAAGTAGTGATTGTCTAGTTGGTATTAAAGTACCTATTGGAGCCTAAAATTAACTTTATGTTTTGGCCAAGAAAAGAAATTCTTGGTAATCTTGGAAAAAATATTAGGCAAAGTCTTGATTCCCCCATTATATAATTTCAAAGCATGAACCCATGGGACCTTAGCAATTGGGTGTTATTAATAGGAATGAATGAAAATCCACCAAATAGATTATTGATTAATACAAAACCCCTTGTGAAAGTCTTTTCCATCCCTAAAAATCCTTGGTTTAATGGCTTCTCAAGATTTCCAAATACTTTTGATAACAAAATTACCCTAGATCTGAATGGATTCTTTCATGATAAGAAGGATATGGACCTAAGGAAATTCAAAGATGGGTTCCTAGAGGAAGCATTAGAAGATATATGCAATGCTAGAAACTAACAGTTTCAAGGATTTCTCCCCTTCAGGGCTTTGATGATCCATTTATCATATTGGACTACACCTTGGTGTCAAATTGAAAGCAACATAAGGCCTCCAAAACCATAAGCAATACAATAATCTGAAGCTAAATAGTACAATCCTTTATCATAATAAAAAGAGGCCCATAATAAGTCCCTATGTAGATTCTTAATATTAAATTAGGGGGCTTTAGACGAAACCCGACAAGAAGAGTAGTAGAGGTGTGGTAGCAAAAATTTTGGAGCACACCTAGAATTTTATTGCAAATGAAAGAGGCTTAGTAATATAATATGCCAATTTTTTCTCAATTATGGAAATGAGATCTTACCAAAAATGGAATGGGAATCTTGAAAGACAAAAGGAATTCCTAGAAAAATTCTCCATGAAATGCATTCCCATCCATAGGAGTCTAACCAACTAGGCTTAAGAAAAAAATATACCATGTAAGATTGAGTTTTCTTCCTCTAAATAATTGACTCTAAAGCTTTATTAAAAATATCTATGAATCACAAGGCATGTTTGACATTCTCTTCTTCCTCCAATAAAGTAACAAAGGATGCATCCACATCATATCCATTGATTAGTTAATTAGTGGAATTAGGAAAATAAATATCTTTAACTAAGGTTCTATGAGATAAGATGAGCCAATAGGAGCCAAAGGCTTAGATTGCAATCACATAAAGGATAAGAGCCAAGGGGAATCCTTAATGAATGGACAAAAAAATACTAAAATCATTGGATTGACAAAAACATCAATGAAAACAATTTGGAATAAACACACAAATGAGGTTCAAATCCTAGTACTTTCAACATGGAAAGAATAAAAGGCCATTCAATGTGGTCATGGGTTTTGGAAAAAAAATTAAGAAAGACTAGTAGTTGTTGAGAACATCAAGCCCATTCCATCCCTTCCCAAATAGAAATGATATTATCAATACCTAGATGTAATAAAGCCAATTTTCTTAGGATGAACTAGTAGGGAAAAATATGAAAAAAATTAGATAAGAGATTTGGCAATGATCTAGCTAGAGATATTTAGTAATTTGGTTGGTCCCTAATTGGAAATGTCCTCTACATCACCAACCATAATTATGAATTTAATAGTCTTTTATTTATTAAACTATGTAATGAATTGGAGTGGAAAAATTCAACGTACACCTTATGAATATCTTCGCCCACTAAATCCTAGAGGATAAGTTATAGAATTCATAAGAAAAGCATCAATACAGGGATCTTTATTATTGTCCATGGTGAAAAGAATGTCAAAAATGTCCTCTTTAGCAAGAAACTAGTCACAAATAATATATTGAGAATTAGATACCTTTAAAGGAACCACATTTAGGAATTATTTTGAAGCATTATTTCATTCAAAGTGTTCTCTTGAGCTATAAAAAAATTTCAAAGTGTTAGAAAAAGGCTTGGAGAATTCCTAAAACCTTAGTCAAAAAAATTTGGCCTTATTTGTGTAAGGAAAGCTAGATGCGGAAACAACTCTCCTACCGTCAAAACCTCAGGAAAGAATGCAGATATACTTTTAAATTTTTCAATTACAATTCAATTAAGATGCACTATGAAGTAGATAGCAGAAACAGAGTATTTGACAATCACACATGAACACCAAATATATGTGGGAAAACCCTTACGGGAGAAAAACCCACCACACCAAGAGAAATCACTTTGTATTACAGTAATGGAGATTACATACAAATGTCAAACTTATCTTTCTGGTGTCTATTTACAACAGCATTCACCATGAACAATCTTGTACAGGAACCTTCAAGTTACAGTCTTCACATAATAGAATTCATTCACTGATACAATTCGAACTAATACAAGAATTGTTGATAGAACCAACCATCAAACCCATGAGCATCTGCAGCTTCAACCTATATTCATGTTGTTCCATGTCTGTCAAACTTCCTCACAGAACTGTCACAATGAACCAACTGCTAGCGGTTCACATTCGGCTCCTCCTATTCATCCACGAGATGCCACATTGAAAAGTCTCACTCGATCAAACGGCTTCAAGCTGTGTTGTCATATTGATGAGACACTGAACGTGTCTCCCCGATGCCAACACAGTAAACACTCGATATCGCCAAGACTCCATCATATCGCCAAGATGTTACATCGAGTCTAGAGAGCTATCGCTCAACTTTCGCCATGTCGCCAAGATATATCTCTTTCGCTGAGACGTCATACCGAAGCCTCAAAGTCACACAGCCATGAGTTCTCCATTCGAGAAGACTATCGCTCTTTGATGAGACCACATACCGATATTCAAAGTCAAAACGATCTCAACATTCCTATTGGCAAGACTTACCGCTCGCCAAGAGGCTACACCGAGATATCTTATGTTATACTGAATCCATCAGTAGTCGCCAAGACTATCATCCTTCGCTGAGACTTTACTCTGAGATCTTTAAGCTACATCGAGCACCGAACGGTCGGCAAGACTTAACACTCTCGCCAAGACCTTTCCCCAATCGCCTTGAGTTACTCCGATGAACGTTTGGTTCTATCCCCATCGGCAAGACCTTTATCATTCGCTGGGACTTCTTCCCGAAGCCCTTTGAGTTTCCCTGAAGACACCCATCGTTGTGAGTCTCCCCGAAGCCCAATAAGAACATACTGTCGGTGAGACATAAACACATTGCCAGGAGTTCATAGCGAACACCCAAGACTCTCCCCAATATCCGATTGAATGGCCTATCGGCCAGAGATCTCTATGAACGGTGAGAGGTCACAGCGAAAGGCTCCAAAGTAAACGACGTTCGGCAAGACTTCTGCAAGGTCACAGCGACCTGTACAAAACATGATGTTCTACTAGTCAGCCAGACATAAGAGCTATCACACCGACCTGACTCCAATGGAGGTTTCAACCTGTGATGATGAGGCATACTTTTCCAACAATTTGATTTTTTTAATGGCTTGAGAAGTATGTAAGGCATGCAAAAATTTCTTAGAAACTTTATCACCAAATTTTAGCAAGTGAAAATAGGATTTAATTTGAGCGCCTTTAGCTATATGGTTATCTACAATTTTCTTCTATTAGTTGATTTTATAAATGCACAAGTGTAAGGTAGAACCTAAGGTTTGATATTCCAAAATGGAAATTGTTTAGTAAAGCTTGAAGATGGTGGCATCATATGAGTGGTATTAGAAGTAAGCCACATGTTTCCCATAAATGTGAAACAAGTGAGAGGTTTGTTTGATGCCATGTTTCCATCAAGTAATCTAGCCTATTTGATTAATAATTCTAGATTATAGGTTCTAAACATATTGAATGTGGGCTAATGTAATTTGATGAGCTAGCAAAGACATGTTTAAGAAAAAATGAGTCTTCTTAGCCTTGGGTTTGAGAAAATTGTATTCAATACAATACAATTTTAGGAAGTGGTTTGAATGGATAACATTTGATAAATGGTACACTAATAAGGAATAGAAATTGGAAAAGGAAAAATGGACTAGGTTGACAACATAGCTCTATTAAATACTTGTAAAATCTATAAAATCTATCCATAAGGTTGCTCCATGTTCAATAGATTGTATGATCATGATGTTACCAAGAGTGGGATTGTAGAGCCCTCATTTATTGTGCATGTAGTACCAAGACTATCTTTCACCTACTTTCCACCTCATATGCTAGGTACCACATTTATTGCAAGCCAATTTCATCATATTAAAATCTCTATATAGAATCCAAATGGTGTAATTAATTCAATTAGAAATATTTCTTTAGAGAAGAGATCACTCAAAAACATTATTAGAAGTATAAACATTAATTACTCTAAAGGAATGATTATCAAGGTTGAAAAGAGCCCAAAATGCTCTATTGGTGGGGTGACATCCCTAGTAATATAAATTCTAATGCCACTTAGGAGAGATAAAGGTAAAAATACCACAACAACTCATTTCATGATTTCCAAAAACAAATGAATAATAAGCCATATGAAATAGTATACAAGAAAAAGTAAAAAACTAGAAATTTTAACTTCTTGCAAGTAGATAACATCTAAACCTAGGAATCTTTGTCAAGCGTCTCTCAAAAAATATTCTCTTAGGAAGTCTATTAGACATTGAAAATTATAGGATATGAAATGAATGGATTAGAATTAATAGTAATGTCCACACTATCCATTTTATTAATAGATGCTCTCTAACAACTCATCCTCTACATCAAAACTATCTATGTGAAAAACTAGTTGGTTGTGTCATTATTTGTATAGAACATACTAACCCTCTTCTAGATTCTTATATGGACTATGAGAATTTTATTGAAATGTTGGGAGAGGAGAGGAAGATGAGTGAGTAATAGATTCTAGTTGAGGAGTTAAAGCAAATTAATCTTATGATGTTCTTGTGAACTTTATATTACATCACTAGAAGACTCACCAAGTGAGAGAAAACCCACTTTCCCTATATTCTAAAGTTTTTGAAATTGAACAACCTCAAGACTTGAACAAATATCCACCATTAGAAAATAAGGATTTAGGTGGAGCATTAATCAGTGTTAACATTATTGTTATTATCTTGACTAACCACAATTGACAATCTTGATTTTTTTAAGAGGAGCATTAGTAGTCAAATAAGGAATAAGTTTGTTGTGATAAAAAACCAAGGGGAAATATCTGATCTCATGATTAAAGGATTGACAATAGAAGTGTTTGAAAAGTTCAAATAAAGAACAAACTTAATATGTTGCATTTGGCTAATCTAAATTTCAATGATCTTCTTAAGGTTTTTTAAGAGATCGATTTTTACATAAACATGTTTTTATGGTTGATCCAAGAAAAATTATCTAAGTGTCCATTTTTGTGTTCACGTACTAGACATGAGACCTTATGGTCTTTATGTCTAGAGATCTCTCTATATCCATTTTTAATTGGAGTTTCTTTTGTTTCACTTGCCATGTTGCAATTTCTTATCATTCTTTTGGAAAGTTGTTGAATTGTCAAGTAAAGTATTTTATCATGCTATCAAACAAAGATATCACATTTTTAGAAATAATTAGATGTTGAAATCCAAGTGGATATATATATAAATTTAGATATTTAGGAAAAGGATTAATTATTTTTTATAGAAAAGTAGGAATTTTTATATAGTTTTCTTCTTCAAGGAACATACTAAAATAGATATTGTTTACCCCTACTTGATTTCAACCATTTTAAATTAAAGAATTACATAAATAAATTTATGTTAAATAATTATGCAAAGAATCAAATATATTTTATTTATTATGACAACAGTTGGTGAAATCTTAATTGAAAAAGACACATGGATAGAATGGAGTAGAAAAAAGTATTTTAAATTATTTATGATGGAGAAACACGGCCTACAATACCAAATATTGCTAAAGAAAAGGAATAATGGTAGTATAAGAATTCTATTCTTGGCTTTGGCAAGGGCTTCTATTAAAATATATGTGTTTCAACACATACTATTATAATTGTGAAAACACAGACAAGACAAGATCAAATAAGAAACTAGAACACCTTCCACACATAAGAATTGCAAAAAAAAAAAAAATTGTTTCCTCAAAAAGAAAAAATTACAAGAGATACCAAGAGCTTTCGCTAAACTTCTAGAAACCATAATACAATGGAAGAGAGTTCTTATAAGAGAAAACCCTAAATGAGAAAGGGATTAGATCATGACAAGTGTTATCATCCAACATGATGAAGTAGAATGATATAATAATAGCTCAATCTAATAAAAGATAAAAACACTCCTAATTTTAGCTCAAGTGCATAAAATGAAATTATTCTAATAATCAGTAAAAGATTAATTAATTATTAGCTAATGAATGATTACTCTAACACCCCCTTGAGTGTAACTTAGGGAGTAGCTAAAAACTCTAAAAATTGAATGCATAAAAAGAAAATAATGCATGCATGGGTCTAAAAAAAAATGGCTTGATGAGGTACCCATGTACAAACAATCTAATCTCTTAGAACTAAAGAAAAGGAGAAAATCATGGGAAAAACTCCTCCCCAAAAGAGGGAAATGTAAATGAAGGACTAAGAAGCCTATAAACCAGTGTCCCAAAAAGAATAGGAATGTGAGAACATCATTGAAGCATGATGAAGTTGTAGACAACTATTGAATGATGATTGTTATAGTGTTGTAATGGAGAACCTCCTCTGAAACAAATGATGGTCAAGATCAAGAATACAAGAATATGCATGAGTTCCCCCAAAAATACTAGTAAAAAATGATCAGATGGAAAAAAGGAAAACATCTAGCACTTAAAGATATAAATGGCACATGAATTTGCATGAGTGACCCCAATGAAACTATTCAAATATGCAAGATACAAGTCAAAAATATAGTTACCAATAGTATGAAGAACACCGATGAAGTGAAAATGGAAGGTCGCCTCCAAAAATAAGAATCCAAGAGTGTACATATGGTAAATGCTCCATCTCACTGAATGTATGGGTAACCAACTATTGCATTTTCCTAGTATATGAACATATATTGAATACATAGATCACTCGAAAATGAAACCAAGGAAGCATTAGCACCAACAATAGAAACCCCCCCATAATTCTAACAAGGAAGAGTCATAATAGGTCCACTAAAACTGTGACATCAAGAAGTGCATGAAGGAGAATCAAGAGCATCTGAATGTGAACATGAAAGTATCTATGTAACTAAAAAAGGTCTTGCAAACAAGGCACACATGCATGAAGAAAAAATCACTAGGATTCAATATTGTCATGGAAGAAACACTCACTTGAAAAAGGTTTGATAGAAAACCAAAGGCACTACACAACCCCCCATGACACTTTATAACATAGTGTGAGTAAAAAATGCATAACAAGATGTGTGAAATCCCCAAAAATCATGTACAGCAATAGCACTTTATCTCAATACGTCTATAAAAGAGAAAATTATTACAAGACATGTCTACAATGCCCAAATAGAAAAAAATACTAGAGAAAAATATAGAAAAAGTGTATGGATAGTTGTGAAGAGCTCTAGAAGACCTTTCCAACACTGCAAGAATCGTGAAAAATAGAGAAACTATTCAAAAGTGATGAGCTCAAGATGAAAACAACAAGTATGAATTCAACAAGTTTTCCATGCACCAACAAAAAAAATGGTGATCAGACCCACACCACTAGAAATTATGTGAACCTAGCTTTCTATCGATATCTCATTCACCCAATTTTGATACCATATACCCAAGTTATGGCCAAAAGAAAAAACAACTCATTTAAGGAGCAAAGGGGATTAGGAGGGGGCTCTATTAGCATCTGTACTATTGACATCATGCTAACATCAGTATGACGTTAGTGAAATATTTCATTAAATATTCCTTTTACATCAGAAAAAATCCAACCTTTGGGAAAAAAGTGCCTGAATATTCCCCTATGTAGAATGGAATATGCTAAAAAATGGTGATGTCATGCCAAAAAAAGTACCATTGTTGTTGGATTGAGAAAACAGGTTTAAAAAAAAATAGTTTGATGGCATGAAAATCCATCGGGCACCTCCAATGATTGACTGATAAATTCAAAATATAATAAACCAGGAATAGTAAAAAGGGTGCAAAGAAAGAGGTGTAGATGTCAAGAATCTTGATACCGTTGGGCATGTGTAAAGGACTGGTGAAAATGGAGGACCTGTCAGGTGAGTTAAAGATGCCACTAGTGAAGGAAAGTGTCAGATGCTACCAACAAATAAACCCAAGTGGTACGGGCCTGTAGGGGCCTACACACGTAGGTATCCTATGGGTACCTAATAAAGTCAGCCCCTTTAAACTTGCACTTTTTATCTGAAACCTGCTTTCTTTCTTTTTTTTTCAATTAAAAATTAAAAATTAAAAAAATTTGTTGATCCTTTTTTTGTTTTTTTTTTTGCTTTTTTTCTCTAACGACCATATAGTTGGCCTATATGGCTCATATAACTATTATACTAAAAAATTCCTTGAAAACTCTCAAGTTGACTATAGGTAAATTTATAGTCAAAATCTATACGGGGTAAGTGCACCAAGATGGTCGCACTTTTGTGGCCAAACAAGAAAAAATGTGTTATAACACGAACGCATTATAATGAGAACGCGTTATAACGCGAACGCATTATAACGCGAACGCATTATGTCTTTTTAAAAGCAAAAAAAAAGTGAATCCAAATATCATTTGTCATTTGCTTTTTACTGTTTTTCATCTCCGCCCGCGGCCAAAAACCCTGCTTTACGCGCTCGCGTTGTTGGAGAGGTGATTTCTTCACATTTCATCAACCTCAGTTGGATTTTTTCACAAATATGGCGCCACGATGACGAAGAGATGCAAGAGGTAAGTTTTGTTTGGTATGTGTTATGAATTTTTTTGTTTTAAATTGATTTTGTTTGTTTTAGTTTAGAAATGAATGATTTTTTTTTAATTTGTAGGAAATCCTCAACCAAATCAGCCTCAACAAAATCAACCTCAACAAAATCATCCTCAACAACAAAACCAACCTCCCCCACCATTCTCTCAATACCCTCCTGGCACTCAAGAAATTTTGAGGAGTGAAATTGAAAACAATAGAAAAGAAGTTGAGGATCTTATTAGTAGGTTGAGTGATCAAAATTCTTCAACCACAGAAAGAATACATCTAGCAGATTCATTGAAGGATTTGTTAAAAAATATAGATGGAATTACCCAACAAATATCTGGATGGCAAAATAGGGAGGGAAACATCGAGGGCATATTATGCGACAAATTATCATATAAACAAGTAAAAGATTTAAAGATTACTAAAGGCGATTTGTGCTCTCTATTCACTAACCCTAAAACAAATCAAAATCTCAGCCTCAATGCAAAGAGGTTTCCTATTCATTGGTGCCACCACCAAGAGATTAGGAACCATTTTTATGATAGATGGTATATGGTCTTTGATTACCCACCGTGCAATAACTGTGAAGTCCCCCAATATTTTCTTAGGAAATTATACTGTGAGTTTTGTTGAACCAAATCTCAAATTATTTTAATATGAGGGAGTTTCAGGGGAGAGGTCGGGGGTCAGCACAGGATAGGCCCGGTGCACAGCCGGATCCTACACGACAGGGGAGACGACATCTCGCTAGGCACCCTCGTGAGCAGATTGTGATGCATGCAGTTGCAAAGGAGAGTGCTGATGTAGAGACTTTGTAGGTGATCACATCCTTGACTCGGAGTGTCATCCACCACACTAGCCCCATTGTACAGCGCAATCCAGGGGAGTCTTCAGGTGGTGGCCTTCAAGGCCATGTGTCTCGATCTTGCGGAGCCACTTGTTCGTATGACCCTATCAGCCCTCAGGAGGGTGCTATGCAAGATCCATATGCTTCTACGCAGCCTAATTCGTATGCATCTATGGGGATGGAGAGGGCGGCTGACATTCTGCATGATGCATATGGTATTGACAGTCAGGTAAAATTCAACATGTTCATTGAATTTAGTTTATTAAATTTTGATTGTGAAATGCAAGATTAACTAATTTAGTTTTATTATTTTAATAAAATTGCAGGGTCATAGCGTTGAGCCTAGATATACTAGTCATCAGCCTGTTTATTTTTGTAGTACACCTATCAGTGGGGTATGTAAAGTTAGTAAACAATTCTAAATTTAGTACACATGTGTTAATAGCATTGTTTTACGAATGGTATATTAATATGTGATTTTGGATGTTGAACAGGGTACTGTCGAAGGATTCAAGGGAACACCTCTGAGTGCGAGTAGATTTACTCAAACATTCATGAAGGTAATATAGAATAAAGAGAACTTAACTAATGAATTCTAAGTTTAATCTAGATTTTTGTATATATAGTCATAAGAGTGTATGGGTTCACTAGGTTATTATTCAAGCTTTTAAGAATCATCCTACTATGATTGTTTGTCTTAGAATTCCTACACTAGTAAGCTATATATAATAAAAATTTAACATGGAATTGACAAAGGTAGAGCTACATTCTACTCCATCCTATATAATTTTTTGTGATGTCAACGTAACCAAGAATAAGACCATGGATGTCCTACACATGATGTCAATGTAACCAAAAATAAAACTTCTATCCTCGACCCTATCTATCAGCCACTTGACTCCTTCAATATCTCCTAGATGCTTGGAGATGCTTAAGACTAGGTCAAAATACCCTATATTTTCTTCATTTGTTGCATAGCTCATCAAGTTTCCCTATATGTTCTCTAACTAATCATGATTGCATGGAAAGAAGTTATAATTACTCATTAAACTCTCAACTATTGGAGCCTCCTCAAACTTTCCCATAGGATGTGGAAAATGCTTAGAAATGATTAAATTCCCTAATAGGGTGTGGAGATCTTTTAGGAAAACATTTGACACTAATTTGATCCATTGAATTCTTCTTCATTCTTATATATTCCTCAAATATACCTTGCAATACCCCTATCATAACTAAATCTACTACATTCATGTCCTTGTTAGCTAGCATGTAGGTGATATAGTATGGTCCATGAATTTTTACTGCCTTCTTTTTCATTTTTCTATACAATTCTTTTATCTCACTACTAGGTCCTCACATAAAAAGAAAAGAAAACATTACTTTTTTCATTTCAAGGCCCCTAAAGTTTAAACCCCTTAGATGCAAGGATTCAAAGCACATCAACCATGTGGTACAAATGATTAAATCCCAGAGACGATCTGTAGCAATGAAAGAGTTTGAAAAGGAAAAGAGAGCTACACCGGTGACTCGGGAGAAACTTCAGCTTTCAAAAACAAAGCCAATTAGGCTAGCAAACGTGTGGATTAGGCCAGCATTTGGTGGAAGAGGAAGAAAGATTACTAGAACTCCTGTGAGGCCCGCTTACATCGATTTTGATATTCAAATCATGAGAGCAATAGAGCTGATATCATGTATCAAAACATTAAGATGCATTCAGCCCAATTGACATGAGATTACTACTTTTCTTCATTTTCATTTGCATAACCATATCATAACGTGGGAACCATGAAGACCAAGGATGTCCAATTTTATGTGGAGGTAATGGATGTGGTCCAAACTTTAGGAGGGGCAAGAAGGTCAATGTATGATCTTGATGAAATTAAGGAAGAACAATAAGAGAGGAACAGGAAAAATAAAATCAATACATAGTTTCAAGGATTTTTCAAGCGAGTAAGAGAGCTATGGGAGCAACCTCATCTAAAATATTTTGAACTAGAGTTTTATATAGCATTTAGAGAGCTTGGTTTTCATGGAGTTCCTTTCAAATCCTTTGCTTTTATTGTTCCTATGGTAAATTTTTTGGTAGAGTTGGTGGAATTACCTTTCTTAGTAATCACTATTACTGAGATTGAGATTGTTAACCTTGAGAGAGTAGGACTTTGGAAAAAGGGATTTGATATGGCTATTGTTTTCAAATAATTCAAGTGAGATGTACTCCATATGTACGCCATTCCTCAATCTTCACTTGATGACATCAAGGAATGGATGAACTCCATGGATATAAAGTATTATGAAAGTAGAATGAACTTGAATTAATAATTAATTTGTAAGATCAAGTATTTATGATCTAGATAAATTTATTGAAGATGTTGGTTGGGAATTTTTGAATATGGAAGCTAGTGATTTTGATTATGATAATTTAGAAGGGTCAGATCAAGGATACGAACCCTCTAATGTAGAAGAGGAATCATAATTAGATTTCATACAGCCACCATCAAGAGTGTTACAAGCCAATCAACAAGATGGAGGGAATTCTTATATAAGGATAATTTTCAATGTTGCAGGTACCAGCTTTAATGCCAAACTACAATGGCAACATTGAAATTCCTTGAAGCGTGATTTATGTTAAGAAATTTCTTTGATGCAAGGATTCAAAGCACATCAACTATGTGGGATTAATTTATACTACAATTTGTACCATGATGTTCACTATGCATTCTCTACTTCTTCAGACCGGCCAAATGTGCCATCGCTTTGTCAACATCACCATCATATTCTCCTTTTTCATGATTATTTTCTCTATCATCTTGGTATAAACACTTGATTATTATATTTAACTCAAGTGAGGAAACTTAAAAATCATAATGATAGGCCAAAGAAAGAATATTCAGTCTTTTCATGGTAAAAGGAGACCTCAATTTAATCACTGTCATCCTCAAAAGGTTAATTCCATTGTCAAACATTTATTGTATATCTTAAACTATGACAAGCGTTTAATAAGGGTTTTGAAGAATAGGCCCTTGACAAGTTAGCTCCATCATTTTTTATTGTTGTTGTATCTTTATTTAGCTCTTACTCCATTCCTTGCAACAGTGATACTTGGATTTTTCATACTTAACTCAGTTGGCTACTATCAAAGCTCCTTTTGACTATATCATCTCTTCTTCTCATATTGGTTGTCATATTTTACATTGTGTTTTGACGCTTTTTCACTTAAAATTTGTCCTAAAGGGTCTTTTGTTTTTCAATGTGATTGTCCCAGGTTATTGCTTTTTAAAAAATTGATAATCATAATGTTGGTTATGTTGCATTACACATCATTCAAACTCAAAGCATTACTTCAAATTCAATAACTATTTTGTGATTGAATAATTTGTTGTTTTATTTTCAGATGTTGGTGACAGAAACACCACCAAACGTAACAAGGGCAATGGATATCGGTGTTTCTACTGCAATACAACCCTCGATGGCTCTTATAGGGGAGGTATGAGGCAAATTACTAAATTTCATTTTACATTCGTTGTTATAGATGAACTAGTTCTAGTGAAAAATCAAACCATTATTGATTTTTAGTTTAATTCCTATTCAGATGGTTTATAGATTCGAGTACCAAGCATCAAGGCAAATATTTCCCCGAGGAGAGTGATCGCCGATATCGTAAGTGATTAAATTTGTTAAATATATTAATTCTCTTATAATGTAATTTACATATTAATGACGATTTCTTATTGTAACAGCTGAAACCTGACTCAAGAGCTAAACTCTAGGAGGAGGAGCAGGAGTACCTCAAATGGGTAAACTAAAAGTGGATAGATTTTATCGCCATCGGCCTGTGAAAGGGAAAGAAAAATTGTATTTGAACCGTAGCATGGAGAGAAATGAATTTTGAATGTAGAGTTTTGTTGTATGCCTACATGGCAATTTTGTATATATTTTGTATTGCATATACTTGACATTGTATGCCTATATGGTATTCTCGTAAGCCTATATGGCTTTTTTGTAACTATATTTTATACTTAGATTGACATATATTGATGTACATGCATACATGGCTATTTGATTAATACAAATATTTTTTATCGATGGTGTCCATATTTGCATTATAAATTCATGGTTCAATAGATATGAGTTACATGTATTCAAGTGTATACTTTACAACTTACGCACATGTATACTTTTTGACTTACGTTGGAACATCGAAAAGTGTGAAAATTTGTGTTTGGAAGTCAAACGTAAGCCAATTTTGCAATTCTCGGTTCTTGCATACTCGATCTTATTCCTTCCTAGCACATATTGTGAATATTTCCCATTTGGTGTAGAAGACAAATTCCTCATTTTTGAACCACTATTTTCTTGTTTGCCTTCCACATTTAAAAATGTTCACACTTATCGATTGATCAATGATCAATAATGGTTGATTGTGTTTCGACATTTTTATGTTTGAACTTAATTTATAATTTTGTAGTTTATATTCATATTGATTATATTGCATTGCACATCTTTCAAACTCTGTGCTATCGCTTCACATTGCATAACTAATAACTAGATGTTTATAGATGACAAAATTTTAATTACAATATAGTTTTTAAAAAGTCAACCTAAGCAGTTATGCAATTACTTCACATTGCATAACTAATAACTAGGAGCAGCTGCCAATTGCATTTGCTTGTCATGGCATTCTATGAGACCACATTTCTTTGAGGCATTTTTTCAAATAGTTCACTGCCTTGTCTATACTACCACATTTTTGATACATGTCTACCAAAGCATTTTGTCAAATAGTTCAAGTGTTGTCTTGTTGCTATGGCCGAAAGCCTAAAAGAAGTGCTTTCGTACAAGCTATGCATGCTTGGAAAGAATCTATCAAAAGCATAATAGTAAGCAATATCATAGACAAGGTAGTGAACTCTTTGAAAAAATGCCTCAAAGAAATGAGGTCTCATGACCTGATGGAATGCCATGACAATCAAAAATATTTGATTGTCATGGCATTCCATCACCATGAGACTTCATTTCTTTGAGGCATTTTTTCAAAGAGTTCACTGCCTTGTCTATGCTAACACATTTTTCATACATGTCTATCAAAGCATTTTATCAAACAGTTCATTGCCTTGCTGCTATGGCTAAAATCCTAAAATAGGTGCTTTCAAACAAGCCATGGATGCTTGGGAAAAATCTATCATAGCATAATAGTAAGCAATAGCATGTATAAGGAATGAACTATTTGAAAAAAAATGCTGGCCAAAGAAATGTGGTCTCATGGTGGTGGAATATCAAAATACCGGCTCTTTGTTGCTGGGTGGTTGGAAATCCTAAAATAGGTGCTCTAAAAGCTACATGGATGCTTGGAAAATCTATCAAAGCATACTAATAAGCAATAGCATAGAAAAGGCAGCAAACTGTTTGAAAAAAGCCTCAAAGAAATGTGGTCTCAATGGTGATGGAATGCCATGACAATCCATAGCAATTTTCTTGTCATGGCATTCGTCATGTCATCCCATCACCGTGAGACCTCATTTCTTGGAGGCATTTTTCAAAGAGTTCACTGCCTTGTCTATGCTAACACATTTTATCAAACAGTTCATTGCCTTGCTGCTATGGCTAAAAGCCTAAAACAGGTGCTTTCGAACAAGCTATGGATGCTTGGAAAAAATCTATCAAAGCATAATAGTAAGCAACAAGCTGATGCAATACAAAGATTACCAAACCACTCAATAGGCCCATTCAAACTACCACAATTCAAGTTACATCAGGCCCATATCACTTAGACACAGCCCGAACAATAGGAGGAATGGCCTATTTCAACATACTACACTCAAACCCTTAAGGGATCAATCTGGTTGAATGTAGCTTGGAGCGATTCCGCGTGTTTGGGTGTGAAAGAGGACCATTCCTAGCATAAACATGTCTATTTGAACACGTTGAAATAGTCCGTTTGGTCATAGGAGTTGCAGAACAAAAATTGCACCACCTTGCAACTTTCCACTGCTTCTATCTGACACTTTTTCTATCAACTAAAAACTGAACACCACGGGAAAAACCACTTCAAGATAACAAAAACAAAGAGAGTTTATTGTAGAGGGGCCCAACGCGATCCCATTGGATCAGACGAGAAGTTTCTAAGCATCATGGTGTGCGAGTAACCTCATGCTGAAGTTTGCACCCATTTTTCCCTTTGGACCCTTAAGGGATCGATCTGGTTGAACGTAGCTCGGAGCGATTCCGGGTGTTTGGGTGTGAAAGAGGACCATGCCTAGCGTAAACATGCCTATTTGAATGCGTTGGAATAGTCCATTTGGTCGCACGAGTTGTAAAACGAAAATTGCACCACCTTGCAACTTTCCACTGCTTCAATTTGACACTTTTTCCATCAACTAAAAATTGGACAATTATGGAAACCACAGTTGAGATAACCAAAACCGAGAGGTTATCAGAGAGGGGTCTAACATGATCCCATAGGATCAGATGAGAAGTTTCTAAGCATCACAGTGTCCGAGTAACCTCTTGCTAAAGTTTGCAGCCATTTTTCCCTTTGGACCCTTAAGGGATCGATCCGGTTGAACGTAGCTCGAAGCGATTCCGCATGTTTGGGTGTGAAAGAGGACCATTCCTAGCGTAAACATGCCTATTTGAATGCGTTGGAATAGTTTATTTGGTCACATGAGTTGTAGAACGAAAATTGCACCACCTTGCAACTTTCCACTGCTTCCATTTGACATTTTTTCCATCAACTGAAAATTGGACACCACAGGAAAACCACTCTGAGATAACGAAAACCGAGAGAGGTTATTGTAGAGAGGTCCAACATGATCCCACTGGATTAGACGAGAAGTTTCTAAGTGTCGCGGTGTCTGAGTAACCTCGTGCTGAAGTTTGCAGCTATTTTGCCCTTTGGACCCTTAAGGGATCGATCCGGTTGAATGTAGTTCGGAGCGATTCCGCATGTTTGGGTGCAAAAGAGGACCATGCCTAGCGTAAACATGCCTATTTGAACGCGTTGGAATAGTTCGTTTGGTCACACAAGTTGCAGAACGAAAATTGCACCACCTTGCAATTTTCCACTGCTTCCATCTGACACTTTTTCCATCAACTGAAAATTGGATACCACGGGAAAACCACTTTGAGATAACAAAAACCAAGATAGGTTATTGTAGAGGGGCCCAACATGATCCCATAGGATTAGACAATAAGTTTCTAAGCATCACAGTGTCTGAGTAACCTCATGCTGAAGTTTGCAGCCATTTTGCCCTTTGGACCCTTAAGGGATCGATCTGGTTGAATATAGCTCAGAGTGATTTCGTGTGTTTGGGTGTGAAAGAGGACCATGCATAGCGTAAACATGCCTATTTGAATGCGTTGGAATAGTCCATTTGGTTGCACGAGTTGCAGAACAAAATTGCTTGCACTAGACGACCAAATTTGCTTGTAAGTGCTAAAACACTAAATCGGGTGTAACATGCAAACCAAAATGAATCTTTACAGGATAAATACATTTTAGGGTACCCATTTTGGGCATTAAAAACATATATCAATTTTAGATACACTTGTTTTGGAACACATGCCTGCTGTCCCAACTTCTTTGCTTCTAAAGAACCCCAAACATGCAGTGAGTTTTGCTTGTTTTGTGTGGATTTTTCTTAAAGAGGAACTTAGGAGTGATGGAAATGGTTGTAATTAGTCTGTACGAATCTGAATCAGGGCTTTGGGGTGAAGGGGTGAGCCTAGGTAATCAAAATCCTAGTGTGATCAGCAAATTAAGCCTCTTGGGGACAGTGATACATTGGTCCATGGTTGTTCTTCCATCCACTGTCAAAAGGTGAGACTTTGGGGTCTTGTAGAGGCATATCATAGTTACCTAAATTCATTAGTTTGAGCCTGGTATAGGCTTTTGGGTGGATTTTATTTAGACTGTCCTACCTTTCAAAAATCTGTTGTCCCACCAAAACTAGGCCTGAATAGCCCCCTTTTCCAAAGCAACCCTATTCAAAACTTATCACCTGACCATGAAACTTTCTACAGTATCTTAAATTGTTCCCAAACCAAGTATTTTCTAGGTTTTAATCTCCTATGACACCCTCAACATGCTCAAACACAAAACCCTCACGAAATTGCTCCAAAAACTAGGGCCTCTTGAAAAATTGACTTCCACACACTTCCAGAATCTTCTCTTTGACTTTTCACCATTAAATCATCATTCCTAAACACCTTCAACTCAAAAACATGCCCCTCATTAAGGTAGATCTCCTGCTGCTACACTTTAGGCATCATTTTCATGCAGTTTTCAATGTGAAATCTCGGTGTACACCCTATCATTCCTCCTTCCTGCACATTATTTTGTTAGATCTGTATTATACATGTAAGGATTGATCCATTTCACAAGTCACAACAACATTCTTTCATGAAATGGATCAAATATCTGATGGTAAAAATTGTTCCTTGACCAAACTCTTCATCCTTTCCCATATAGAAACTTTTGCCAACCCTCTAGCCATCCTATCATTCTGAAAACTAGTCCACCATGTCAGTGTTGTACCTCTCAACTTTGTCTTAGCAAACTTAACCTTCCTCTCTTCTTCCATCTCTTCAAACTCAAAATAGTTTTCTAAGGCATCAAGCCATCCTAACACCTCTTCACTATCCATCTTCCCCTGATAGATAGGCAACTCTATGTGACTCTTTCCTCCATGACCTTGTGCTACTTTCAACAATCTTATGAACTTCCTTTCCTCAGGGTCTTCTATCTCATCTGCTGGTTGTCTTTGAGTTACCCGCACATGCTCTTCTTCTTCATCATTGTCTTCTTGTTCTCCTTGTTCTCCTCGCCTATTTCTCTCAAGGCTATTGATCCTAGCCTGCATAGCTATTGATCAAGGCTATTTATGGAATGAAAGTAGACATTGCCATGAGTTGTGATCCTAAAGGGTATATCAGTAAAATGAGGGTAGAGAGGGGTAGATCTCATATCTACCATCATTTCCATGCATCTAATGATGTGATAAGGAACCTCAAAACTAATAAGGAGGTCAGAGAAAGGAAAAGGAAATGGATGTTCATGGTCCAAACAAAATAGAAGAGGATAAAAATAATCATGCTTATGTTATTCCTTTGAAAAGTACACAAGTCCCATGGAAATGATGGAGAAGATGTTTGTTGCCATGGCAGATGGGAATTTTTCCAGCATGATGAAGTTGGCAGAGCAAGAGAAAAAGGGATGGAAGTGGGCTAACTTGTTCAACAACAAGCCTTGTCAACAGAATCATCAGCACAAGTTGCTCACAACCAATCAATGAAAACTCTTGATGCACCCTTGGTTGATTATTCAAAGAATCCAAAAGAAAGGGAGAGTGTGCAAGAGGAGACTATGAAGAATGTTCCTAGAGATGAGGAAGTGAACTAACACTTCCCTTCTCCCCAAATCAATCAAGGTGATGAACAAGTTCCTAAAAATAGGCTAGCATTAATTTTTATGATGAGAACTCTGTTCCCAATGATGTCAAAGTATTAGCTTGTAGCTAGTTCATGGATGATGATACCTTTGTTACTACAAATGACTTTAGAGACTTCATCATCAAAGTGAAGAAAAATGAACTTAATGAAAAATTGGATAATGAAAAGGAGTTGACCCATCTACGTATGAATAGGTCACTCAACAAGTTATCTAATAAATAGATTTTCATGCTTATAGAATCACTTTGGAAGAAGGGAGGAGATTAGTTAAATAAAGTGGTATTCTTGTGTTTCTGATAGGGAGGGGGTTGGAGGAATCAATCACAGATTCCTGCTCTAGGTCTTGCTTGCAAGACCTCCTTGGTGTTTTGGCTTTCCACCTTAACCTATAGGACCCTTCTCAAATTTAGGTACCCCTGGTTTGTCTGGCCAACCCCACTTCTATCACAATTCCATCTACCAAGCTAACCTTGGTGCAATGCTCCAACTCTTCCTTAGCCCTTAATCAATCCTAAAGGCTAACCTATCCTCAACTCTCCATTAGTTCTTGCAGGGGTGTGGGAATGTCTTTAATGGCTTCAAACCAACCTCCTAGGGTACTTGAAGCTTTAATGGATTGATATAGCATCAAGACCTGTGTAGGATGTAGAGTGGTGTTTCTACAAGCTTTGTGTGTCATTAGATAGTCATTTTATTCATTTTCAAGCACTGTTTGTAAATAAGTTGGATTCCACACTGTTGCTGGTCTAAACCAGGCAGTCTTCAGAAAATGGAGGTTTAGATCACTTTCCCACTGTAAAAATTGTACGGCCCTTTGGGAATAGTGACTAGACTCCATGTGTGTAAATATGGTAGGATTTAGGATTTGTGTGAACACAGGAGCTATTGGCAAAGTCTTGCCCTAGGCGAGCCAGGAAGAGTCCAGCTAGGGAAGACAAGAAGTGCAGAGCACATAACTTGCAGGGGTGACCAGTTCTTGATAAATTGCTTTTTGGAGGAGGTAGGCAAGTGTCTTACCTAGTTGCCACATGAAGGAGAAAGCTCCATTAGTTCAATTGATGTGAGAACAAGTTGACAGTTTGAAAACAGCCAGAAAATGGCTTAAAACCCTAGGAAATGACCATTTTCAAGTTTAAGCATTGTACAGATAGTTAAAGCTTAGGACCTCAAAAATATTTGAGAGGTGTTCATATGGGACAAGGACCTCGAAGAAATATTGAGGTGGTATTTTGAAATGTTTGAGTAATAACCAGTTGTTTTGGTGATGGAGACCTAATTGGGGGTCATGGACTAGTAGCCTTCTTAACCCTAGATGAGGGTTTGGTGAAAGTGATGAAAAGGTGGAGTTTTGGTGAGCCTTCAAGAACCATAGGAGGTTGGTTTGAAGCCATTGAAGACATATCTACACCCCTGCAAGAACTAATGGAGTGTTGATGATAGATTAGCCTTTAGGGTAGATTAAGGGCTAAGGAAGAGTTGAAGCATTGCACCAAGGTTAACTTGGTAGATGGAATTGTGATAAAAGTGGGGTTGGCCAGAAAAACCAGGGGTACCTAACCTTGAGAAGGGTCCTATAGGTTAAGGTGGTGAAACAAAACACCAAGGAGGTCTTGCAAACAAGACCTAGAGCAGGAATCTGTGATTGATTCCTCCAACCCCCTCCCTATCACTCTTCTTCTTCATCATTGTCTTCTTGTTCTCCTTGTTCTCCTCACCTATTTATGTCAAGGCTATTGATCCTAGCCTACATACCTTCTCTCTCCCTTCTCCATTTCCTCTCTTCCCTTGCTTTAGCCTGCTCTCTTGCTGCTTCTTGTTCTCTTCTTTCCCTTCTCTCCCTTTCGAAGATTTCCCTCAACTCCTCCAACTCTCTTGCTAACTGATTTTTAGGTTCCATTGCTGATTCTTCAATCCCTAAAGGACCTACTTACTGCTATGATGACACTATGATGTAGAGGATATGGGACTCAAAAAAAAACTCAAAGGCTTGAAGGTTTTTTCAATGAAGTAATCTCAACCATGTTCTAAACAACGTTAAGGAAAGAAGCCTCAAAGTGCACTTATGAATCCAATCTTTCTCCTATGGACCAAAACCCTTGGAATTCCCTTAAGGGACATAAAAAAACTTGTCTTGAATGTTTTCAAAGCCCTAAACCTCTAACTCAAACAAAAACCCACTTTTCCACCTTGACTAGGCTTCCAACCAACTAGGCCTCCAACGGTGGTTTTTTTGACTTTTCTAACAACTTTTCCAAAAGACTCACCAAAATAATGATTGAATTAGGTGTGTTTTGTGATGCTACACAACATACCAAAATATTGATAGCACTTGTTTCAAACCAAACCTTTCAAAAATCTGTTGTCCCACCAAAACTAGCCTAAATAGCCCCCTTTTCCAAAGCAACCCTATTCAAAACTTATCACCTGACCATGAAACTTTCTACCATATCTTAAATTGTTCCCAAACCAAGTATTTTCTAGGTTTTAATCTCCTATGACACCCTTAACATGCTCAAACACAAAACCCTCACGAAATTGCTCCAAAAACTAGGGCCTCTTGAAAAATTGACTTCCACACACTTCCAGAATCTTCTCTTTGACTTTTCACCATTAAATCATCATTCCTAAACACCTTGAAGGAATTTGAAGGAATATTTTAAGTATGACAGTCAATGAGTAGAAAAATGTTAGAGAAGCAAGGGTTTCAAAGACCTATTAAGAAACCTTATGACAATTCAAGGCATCATACAAACACAATTTGAAGCACACCATTGAATGCAAGGATATAGAGTTTAGAGGAGGTGTTCCAAGGGACTTTAAACTAAAATAGATGATAATGGCAAGATCACTAGTCTTAATGTCCAATTTGAGATGTGTTCCAATTTGAAAGGACCTAATGTCCTAATTTGAAATAGATGACTTTAAAAGGACCTAATGTCCAATTTGAGATGTGTTCCAAACTGGCTTAATGTGATGCAGAGAAAAGGACAAAAAATCTCAATCCACACTCAACTTGACATTCATTAAACAAATTCTTGTTTCCCTTACAATTTGGACTCTCTTTCCCTTCATAAAACCTTGAAAGGGCAGACTTTTCCATTGTTGTTTTTGATTGAATTGATCACTCAACAATGCAACTTGATCACTCAACTTTAATCACACAATCAAACATCTCAACATGACTTGGGGATGATGTAAAAACTCTTCACACAATAGAAAATGACCAAACAAATAGACCTTGTACCCAAAAACATCCATTCACCAATAGGATAGTCAAAATAAAAACTGATTAAAGGAATTAACTAGAAAATGAAACATTCTTTTAGACTCCTAAAAATATCCTCCACAAGTTCCCAAAAGCATAGGATCAAACACCCACCATAAATGTATCAAAAGATTGACTTACAAGCCATAAACGAGGCTTAACTAGGCCTGCATAAGGAAGTGTTCAACCTTTCAAGGCACACCCAAACACCCATAATTCCTTTATAATATTCTAACAGGTTCCCCAAGACCTGTTCCATGCTTTTCATTCATTAGTATTGCACAAATACTCAGAAAATTATGAAAAGTGCATTTTAAAGACCATTTTCATGCATTTGCAAGGGAAAAACTAACCTAGGGCATCAAATAACTTTTGAAAACCTCCATCTTTCACTTTGAAACAAATTTGAACATGAATAAGGGCCCCAAACCTAACATTCTACCAATTTTTACATTTTTCCCACAGTGGAAATGGGAATTATGACCATTTTGATGACCAAACCCTTGTTTGGTAGGGTTTCAGACCCTCTCTCACTAAAATTGAAGTAAATTTCTTAATACTTAATGAAATCAATTCAAATCACCACCAAAATAAATTATTCTCTACCCTCTATCAAACCATATTCATTATAGGGCTTTACAATGTTGCTGCAGGTCGTACCAATTGAAGGAATAGTCAAAACTGCTGGAAAATCAAGAAAAACAGAGTTTTTTTAATATTCAAATGCTTCAAACTTCCAATCAACCTTCTGCCCTAACCAAAAGGAGGCCTTATAAACTTTTACACATCATTTCCAATGACCCTCAACTATTTTTTGAAAGAGGGAGCCATTGGTTAAGGGATTTACAACTTAAATGATGAGTTTACACAAATTACACTATGACAACATTGCATTTTTGAAGCAATTTTGACTCCTATCATCTAAGACCCAAAAATCCATTCAAATGACCCTAAAAAAACCTTATTACATCATCAAGACATCAATATTGCATGTTCATATACAAATTTGAGTTGTTTTGCCTTCATAGGCTAGAAGAGCAACATTTGTGCAAAATTGCAATTTTCACACTATTGACTCAGGTAATCTAAAAGACTCATCCTAATTCATGACTAATGATTTGGTAGACATGTATGCAAAATGTGGAAGCATAGAGAAAGCATGCGAAGTTTTTGACAGAATGCCTCAAAGAGATATCATCTCATTGACTGCAATTATTGCTAGATATGCACAAAATGGATTTGTTGAAAATGCTTTAGAAAATTTCAAGCAAATGCAATTAGCAGGTGTGAAGCCAAATTCCATAACCTATGCTAAAATGGGAGCTTTGGAGCAGGGTATAAACATCCATCAGAGCATAATGCCAGACGCCTTCGAAACTACAAGAATGGGAAGACATTAAATATGCATTTATTAACATAAAAAAATGAGACTTACTAACAAATTTTACCATCAAGTATAAATTAATAAGAATAGTTGTGCATATACTTACAAATTAATAAGAACAGTTGTACATATACTTACAAATTAATCCAATGAACCATCCGGGTCTACTCTACTCTTTATTGTGTCAAGTATTGCCTCATGGTCAGACTCACGGACCTTCCACAAGGTCTTGTTCAAAGGTCTACCCTTATATTTGGTCAAACGAACATTGGATGCCACGACAAGGTTTGAGTAATGAAGAATCTTACGATGCGTGTCAAATTCTCAAACAACCAATGTTTAGTCTTATGTGGGTACCTTCGAGCCACGTTCCAGTAACAACAACTGATCCTGTAGGGTATTCAATGTTTTCTCCATCTACAATTGGGGCTTCCAATTTCTTTTTGCCTCAACATAACGACACAAGTAATAGTTTGTACCTTCTTCGTTGTCTTCATCTGCAATAACTGCATAAACATGCCCTGCATTTTATATGTAGCATCATTATACTTGAAATTAGTCAACATTATGAATACAGTACAAAGTAAGATAACAATATGGAATTTCAAATACTAAGCAAGTAGATATATTACCTGGTTGAACTAGATCTCGATACATGGTCAAAGTTGACCAATGATTCCATCTGTGTTAGTTCCAATGCCATCGGAGGGTGATACATGTGAACTGGGCTAAGATAACTTGTCAACCATTTTTCAACCCACTCCCCTAACTCACAATCATTCCAAGCTTGCATTGTACATGAAGTATAAAAGCATGACATCTTACGTGTATCGATACTCCATGAACCTGCATTTGAGCTAAGTAAAGAGTGCAACTCACTCGATCTTGTTAGTGTACAACAATCCTCATATGGTGCAATGTTAGTATCATCCATCAACCAAAAAAATCTATGAACTGAAGACGTACCTTCATTACCTGGACCCATCGAAGCATTACACCCACTTCGACGATTGATCATCTATCAATGTGCCTTGTCTTTATACTTTAACTCTTCTCGTGCTAATTCTCTTTTCAGGCATGATCCTACACCATCATGCTCCCCCTTTTCATGTTCGGCCTCACAAAAGTTCCACATATATTGAACATGTGTAGTGAGATGCATCCTACACAACTAGTAGAACATGAGTGCATTCTTGAATTGTGTTGCACAGTTATCTGACCATATTATATGTCGATCATATGATATGCCCCTTTGAGCCAAATGATTGTAGAACATCCGGAAGCAACCTTGCACGAACTCTAGAGAATGCGTGCAATCATCACTAATATAAAATTGATACTCCCTCAA
>VDFB02371282.1:0-26204 GCA_007258455.2 Sequoia sempervirens
CAAAATATGACCCTCCAAAGTAAGTCATTCACGCAAGTACATCAGGTGCACCTCTGAAAGTGTAGAGGCAAAATTTTGAAATGGGCACTTCAAATTTCCTAAATTTGAGAGTGCCAACATATCAAGTGGAGAATAAGTTTAGAGAAAAGTTACAAAATTTGTCAAGTTGCAAGATTGACCTTTATAGTGCAAGATGGAATTGAAGCTACAAAATTTATTATAGATTTTTGGGAACTAATAATCAGGAATCTAAGAGTGCATAAATCAAGGGAAAATAACCTAGATCTTATTTTCATAAATCCTAATAGGGACCTATTCACCACTGAAGGCGAATGAGTCCTTTGTGTCCTAAAAATAGGCTTCTTGCAACAAGGTATAGATCATTTTGAGCTCTAGAAAACTCCTCGCATAGTTGTTATAATAGTTAGGGTTTGTTTTTAATTTTTATTTGCATGTTTTGGCTCTCATAATTGTGTAAAATATCCCTTAGGAAAATTAGTTGTTTATCATCTTGATTCATTCACCTTGATCAACCCTAATTTTTCCCATGTTTCATTTTAGTGAACCCAGTATATTGAACATTGTAATTTTTTAATTTTGAAGTCTTTCATTGCATCCTAGATTAGTTGTTGCACTCATTTGCATTTATATATTCATTGAATTAGATCTCATTTGGGGTTTCTTGCATTTCATTCAAAATTACATCTAATCTGGGGTTTAAATTTGCATTATTTTGCATCTCTCTAAATCTAAAAAATACAAAAATAAATAAGTCATTGTGCATATGATTAAGATCTCATCAAATTGCATTTGAAAATTAAAAAAAAAATACTTTTCAACCTAGGTCTGATCATTCATTATTTCATTCCATTTTTACATTACTTTTTTGAAAATTTTGAAACTGAAACATTACAAATTTTAAATTTTTGAAGTCTTTCATTGCATCCTAGTTTAGCTATTCGCTCATTTGCATTTAGATTTGCATTGCAATTTCATATTGAACATTGCAATATTTTGATTTTGAAGTCTTTAATTTTATCCTAGATTAGTTGTTGCACTCATTTGCATTTAGATTTGCATTGAATTAGATCTCATTTAGGGTTTCTTGCATCGCATTAAAAATTACATCTCATCTAGGGTTTAAATTTGCATTATTTTCCATTTCTCTAAATCTTAAAAATATGAAAAAAATTCATTGTGCATATCATTTAAATTGCATCAAATTGCATTTGAAAATCAAAACAAATTTACATTTCAACCTAGGTCTTATCATTCATTATTTTATTCCATTTTCACATTGCATTTTTGAAAGTTTTGAAACTAAAACATATTGTCTTAGAATTAGAACTAAAAGACATTATTTAAAGCTTGAAAATAATTCAAAAATAGTTTAAAATACCTAATGAGGATCCATTTTCCTTTACTAGAAAATGTGTCCCTGATTAGGTCAAACATGAACCTTCTGGCATATGAAAAAGCATAAAAAATCACTCAAAAATCATCGAAAACAATCCCAAAAATCATTAATCATGACCCATTCACCCTTAATAATGAGTGAGTCCCTGTTGGATCCCGATTTTCATTTTCTAGAAATTAAAATCTCAATTTTAGGCTTTTGTTTCCTACTGTTACTTTCCTATTTCAAGTTTTTGATTTGTTATTTCATCAAATTCGTTGCATATAGCTTAAATTGCCTCATTTTAGTGCATTTTCAAAATTCAAAATTCCCATTTACAACATTCCATTTTCAGTTAATTTCATAGTGTAATTAGTAAATTACCTTGTTTAGAAGCTAAAAATTGTATTTACACATTTCATTCTAGGTCATTGCATTGCATGTCATAGATTGATTTTTACAAGTGTTAGTATCTATCTTTTCCAAGTTTTCAACTAAAAAGTTATTCAATAAGCATGTTAGTCATTCATTCAATACATTTCCTAGTAATGAAAGTCTCTTAGTGCAAGAAAGTGAAAATTTTGACACTTTCCTTAAAACTACACCTCCTCTTATATCTCCTATTTGTGGGAATGATGTGATTGAAGAAGATGAAAGCATATGTACAATTTTTATAATCAATTTCTCTTCTGCTAATACCTCTCCTACATGTGAAGAAGGTATTTTGGTGTTAGAAGATGCATTCATTAAGAATCGTGACAATGTTGAAAGCTCCTCTTCTATAAACTCTTCTACATTGGAAGATATTATAGCACAAGAGAATGAGATCATAGACACATTTCTAAACATCACCTTACCTAATCTCCATCATCTCTTGCTTGTGAGAATTTTTTAGTGAAAGAGGATGCAATCGTAAGGAATAATGACAATCACATTTTTTTCTTCATTGTATCTCTCCTAATTGTGAAGAAGATACAAAGATATTATAATATCTAAATTATGAAATTCATGAATTTCTTAGTTTCCTCTCTTCCCCTAGGACAAACATTATTGAACAAGATAATGATATCATTGATAAACAAGAAAACTCAACCATTGAGGAGTCACCTACCTATGATGGAGTTATTTTAGAAGAACCAAACATTGAATGTCATGAAAATCTAGTTAGTAATTCTCCTAAGAAATCTCCTCCTAGGGAGGATATCATGATGGAAGAAAATGAAAACAATGGTCATATGGTGAAAAGATGACACTAGAATTCCCTTCATTAGAAAGACACCAAACCAAAGCCATTAATTTGTTATGAATGCAAAAGTTTCCATTAAATCCCCATTGATTATTGGACCTCCTACATACCCTATGGGATATCCTAAGAATCTTCTAATTATTTACCCACCCTCACAATGACCACAAACTAAAAAAAAACTTGTCCTTATCGTCGAACCACCTAAGAATAATGTTTCATAGCAATTGAGTTACAATACGTTTTCTCATACATATAACACTAGGAACAATCTAGAACAAAGATAAATAACTCAAACGTCTCTCTCGTTGCCTAACCCTATCTTACCTATTCCTCCTTTTTTTCCTTTAAAAATCAGAAAGGAGTATGATCTTGTTGAATAACTAAATAAAAATCCTACTAAGATATCCTTATGGGAACTCATTCAAGCTTCCCCTCATTACCATAACATGCTTGAAAGTGCTTTACAAAAAATTCCTACCATTGCTAATGTGCAATCAAATGATGTGACAACCCAAATTAAATCTATAACTCTAAAAAACTTAGACATTACTTTCTATCAAGATGAGTAACCTTCATTAGAAGAGCGAAAAAAAAATGAAGCTTTAATGACAATAGCTTACATTAATCAAGTAGGGATAAAGAGAACTCTTGTTGATAGTGGCTTAGCCCTTAATGTGTGTAGCATAAACCTTCTTGATAAGATTAAAGTAGAAAAAATACAAATTCAACTTGATTCTTGATCTATTCATGGGTTTGATAACATAGGAAAACAACTGCTTGGAGTCATGACATTACCTATTAAAGTTGGCAAGGTCCTATTGCAAACTCTTGTCCATGTTATGCCTCACAAAATTTCATATAATCTTCTTTTAGGAAGGCCATAGATTCACACAATGAATGGAGTGCCTTCTACTCTTCATTGTAAAACATGAAGTACATCTATGACAAAAAAAAAAATTACACACTTATAGTCAATCCTCAACCTAAAAGTTGTTTGATTGTTGAGAAAGGATGCAATCCTTTCAAAGCATTGTATCCAACTGAAAAAATGAAAGTCAAGAATGAAGAAGAATATAAGAAGAATATTGATCAAGTCATTAAGCTATTGGAAGATTATTGGGGTTCCTTATATTTCACACCAATGTTCATGGGAGAATACAAGATCGCAAACAAAGAGTCTAAAAAGTGAAAAGAAAAAGTAATAATTTCAACACAAAATTTGAAAGAATCCACCTCAACCACTTTAGAAGAAGAAAATTATACAAAAAAATTGATGAAGTTGGTCATGAGAAACTACCAAATCTGAAATAAATGCAAAAACTTTATGGAAGAGGTTATGAACTTATAATATAACTTGGCTACAGTGGAAAAAGATGTGGTGCTAGAGAACAAGGTAGTTGTGTCCCTATAGAGCCTAACATGCAAGGAACAACTCATGGCTTTGGTTATTGTCCTCTAATAGAAATCAAACCAACAAATGATAGACACTCATACAAAAAGATTCTCCTAAACCAACTTTAACATTATTGCATCCTAAATTGATAGACACTAGTGGTCTTGGTTATTATCCTTTGAAAGAAATGAATGAAACAATGAAATATTTTCTTAACATTAATGTCGTTATGTGTAAAACACTTACGATTTGAATTCTATAGATTTTACACCCTCTTGTAAAGGAGAGTCAAAATCTCATAATCTAAGAGAGTCATGTGTAAGTATGACATAGTGTGCTAAACAGCAGAGATATCTTTGTGCAAAAAAAGGAACATTTTCTACTTTAGATCAAGAGGGTATCTTGTCGAGACACATAAAGATCATTTGATATCTCTCTCTCAAGAACATGAAATAAATTTACTACAAGATTTCATTTGTGCTTATGGGTATGTCGAGGATCAAGATGGGCCAAAAAGTGGCGATATGATGGGTATGTGGCTGACGAATTTTTTTACCCAAAATTGATGAAGCGAAAAGGGTTTTTAAAGGAGATTCTCAGCTTTCCACCAATATAAATTATGCTTTACTTTGAATTTAATAAATAATTATTATTCATTTTCTATTTGAATTACGACTAAAGTCCTGATTGATAGGTTCATTGAAAAACATCTATAGATTTCAAATAGTATCACTTTTTTGAATCCAAAAATGCATCACATTATATGCTATACATACTATAGGTTTTAAAAATAAAATTAAATTTCATGAAGTTTTGACCAAGTTAGAGATTGGTTAGACATCACGAGTTTTATATTTTTAAAAGTTGTAATAAAAAATTAATAATTAATTATTTACTTGAAAAAATTTACAAAAATTATGCATCACATCAGGAGATGAGTCCTCTACTTCTTTAAATCTTATAAAAATATTATCATTTTATTATGGTTAGGGTGGTCAGACAAACACCTACTTCTTATTTTTTCCCTAAAATTTAAGTACTCCTACATTGAAATTTCAAAATTTCACCAAATAGATTTTTATTTATTTTAAATAAACCTAGTAGTTTAGAAACTAGATTCAATTTTCTACAAATTCTATTCTTACATAATTTTAAAATAATATAGATAACTTATTCAAATTTTTACGTCAAGTTGCCTAACTCGATTTTTTGATTTTTTGGCACTTAAGGGCATATTTTTCCATGATGATCCACGCACATACCCTTATCATAGAATAATGGTCATTCTACTTATGAACATAATGCTTTAAGTGATAAAATCCAACATCTTAAGGATTGTAGTACTCTTCCTTGTGTTGAAGAACCTTGTTCGTCTAATTGATACAATTTTTCATGTTTTTCGTCCTTTTTCTACACTCAGTGGGAGCAAGGGGTTAGGTAGTAGGACACTTTGTACCAACACTAAAGTGGGACACTTTGCGCCAAAGTGGGACACTTTGTGCCAATATTTAGCATTGGCCTCATATGTCACTTGTCAATGTCTCTTTTGGCTAGTTGACCACCTTCCATGTATATATAAGAGCAAGCTTGGGATGTGACTGCCATCCCTTAAGTTGGCTCACATGTGATGTACTAAGTTAGTTGTTCTTGGGGGAAACCCTTCCTTCCTATTTCATGATGGAGCTTATTTCAAAAACATATGACTTGGCATAGGGTTTTCTAAGGAAAGCTATCATGTCTTAGGGAAATAAACTAGCTACTTTAAAGCAATTACTCATAGTAATTGTGTTTCAACCACTTTAAAGTGGGGGAATACATCAATGAATTTTTTTGGAAAATTTCATGAAATGATTTTCTTTTTTCTTGTGACGTGTCATTTTCTTGGTGGTGTCATTGGGTTTGATGTCCTCCAAGAGTGTGATATTTCTAAGCATATGATCTCCCTTCATGGCATGATGCACACAAAGCATCCCATAAGTAGTGATCTGATATCCTTGACTTGTCCTTTCTTTGAGACATTAGGCACAATGTTCCTTAAGAAGAATACTTTACATGAACAAAGCAAAATCCTCTTTAACAAAAAATTAGAAACATGACATTATAAATCATTTACAAAAGAATTGCATTGTGGTGCCCTATTGAATTTATCAAGAGGATGGCTCCGATATGGTTAGAATGATGGGAAGCTAACACACTAGCATGAATTTTTCATTGTACAGTGAGAATCCAACACACTGACATGCCTTTCTCATTAAACCACCTCATTGGGACAACTCACTTAGTGGATAGACTGAGGTTCTTGATGGAACCCCTAAATTTTCATGTTCTATTTCCAAGTCTTGCTTAAAATTTGGGTTGAAATTGTGTCTAAGGGCTTAAGGTTTTGTCTCTTATCACTGTTTAAGGGTTTTAGTTTACTTAAAATCTTATTTGAAAACCCTTTGAGTTTGTATCCTCGCCAAGGTTTTAATTCTCTATTGATCCCTTGCTGCCAATTCTCAATCTTTTAAGTCACATCTTCTACCATCGAAATCCATTAAGTAACCAACCCTTTGGTATTGTTTTACCAGTTTTCATGTGTTGGGACATTACTTTAATTTTTCCTAAATCGAGCTAAATATTTCCCACTAAATTTTCTTTGCGATTTATGTCATCTTTTTTGTTGGTGTGATCTTGTCAACCTAGTCAGGTCCCTCCTTTAAGATTAACTATTTGGATATGTGCAGATATAAGGACCCCTAACTACCATTCAATTGATGCAAAGAAATCACCACTGTCCCCCACACGACCATTCCATTCCATTGGTTATTATTTTATTCTCATGGGCTCATGGGCGAAGGCCATATGTCTTGTACGTTGGTGGGCCCGATGTCTTTAATAAGGCATGCAACTAGTTTCAAGAGGAAATCAATGGTGGGCATTGAATGATGTGGCTGCATCTGGACCATTCCCCATGCACCCATTTTTTTTTTTCCCATTAAAATAATCACATGGGCTGACGAGCAATTTCCGCATGTCTAGTCCAAATAGTGGATCAAGTGGTTTCAAATGGTTAGCATCCTAAATTTTTCAAATGAATCAGCAGTTGATAGCAGGTGACGTGGATCAATCTTGACCACTCCCCACTATCCATTATGGGTCTCACTTTTATTGCTAGACTCCCAACGGGGAAGCGAGCATTTTCCACATGGAGTGATCCAAAGGATGTGGAAGCATCAGAGCAATGGAAAATATTAATTAAATTTTTCAACATGGGGCATAGCGAATAAGATGTACGCTACTAATGTAGATATATAGCATGTATTTGAAGATCTTTTAGTCTGGTTCATCGATGTTGAAAGAAGGATAAAGCTACAAGCAATGGTTTTGAATTAAGAAGTGTGTATGTAGAAGCTAAGAGACTTAATCTTGACCTTTTCCCATCTCCTCGTTGATGAAATTTTCACATGGGTTATGACTCACGCGGGCAAGGGAAAGAAGACATGTGGAGCCTGGCTACGATGACAAAGAAATGGTGGAGCTCGCATACCACTAGCAAATGGTTCCATGTGGATTTTTGTCATTTGGTGAGTATTACAGCTGTGTATAGTCAGATCCTTTATATCAATCTGGCCAAATCTAGGTCATCCATCAATTAACACTCCTGCGATATCAATGGCTAGCATTCAAAACTCAATTTGAGGGAAAGCAAGCTTTTCTAGTTTGTGTGAGCAAACCTTAATAGCTAAAAGGACATTGAGCTACCGAAGCAAGGATTTGAATAATTATTAATACCTATTTTAGAGGCATAATTCAACATTATGAAGTATACTATACACACTCAAGGAGCTCGTATTGTAGTTTTTCAATATTTTCCAACATTGGAACAAAGTTTGTCAACCTATGAAGTGAATTATTTCCCTCCCATCAGAATTATTCATAAGTTGTGGTTTCTCAAAATTTTGAGTCTATTAGGGTTTCTTGGTTTAGCATTTTAAGGTTTGACGTTCATAAAAGAGAATTTTTTAGTTCTCCATTGCATAATTTGTGTCAGACCCTTATAAAAGTTGTAAGTCTTGTTCCAATAAAATAGAAACCCTACCTTGTAATACCTCTTGTATATGGCTCCTAAAGTAAAATTTTCTTCATCTAGAGGGGAAGGGTGATCCCACAATAGTGGTTTACAATTTTTGGCCAAACTGGACACTGAAATAATTTTTTCTAACTAAATCTTCACTTTCGAGCACCTATAGCGGCTAAACCATGAGGAATTTGAAGATGATGCAAGCTAGAGTTTCATGAAATTTTGTCTGTAGATTCTAAATATATTTTTTTCAAAATTTTTGGAATCAGATTGTACTTCTTTTTCCATATCCCTCGAAAACTAGTTTTTCTTAGAAAGCAGCATTTTTAAAAAGTGACGCCCACCATATAATGCATAACTTATTTTTTCATGAAGGATACAATTCTAATTCTTTCAAATTTAGATTTTTAACTATGATATCTAGTGCTTCCACTTGGTTAGCTAGTGTTTTATTGAATATTTTTTCCTTAATCATGTTTTGAAGTCAAATCAATTACAATTCAGCCAGGTAGACCGTATAATGCTTAACTTTTTTTGTATGTATCAAAATTATTTTTTTCTTTTTTTGTTGGATCAATGACTTCAATATCTAGTGCAGAATAGAGAGCTTGATTTTTGATGAAAAACCTACATTCACAAGAAATGAAAAATAAATTTAATAATAAAATTAAATTTAATTAAAATTATACGTTTCTGGAAGATTATAATAAGGACCACATACAAAAAAAATTAAATTAAATGAATTCATTTGATCTTGCAAAAGGTAAATCAAAAGTAGTTTTTTATCAACATTTTGATAGGTGTAAAGGAGACTCTGTTATAGGTATGGCTTAAAACTAGCGGGGATCTATCCAAGGGGGATTGGTCTAAGGTGGTTTGATTAAATCATTATATTTTCTAAAAATATGTGGTTTCAACTAAAATCAGGATCTCCCAGAAAGTGTAAACCACTATTGTGGCAGCACCCAAAAGCTTCTACTCCCAAAAGACCTTTGAGTAAAGACCTTGCTAACTAGTTACCACCCTCGACCATTGATAAACCTAAGGGTAAACTACTTCAGAGAGGCCTGAAAGTAGTAGAGGGTTTGATTGACAAGAATAGTTCTATTAGGGATGCCGATGCCAAATTGGCTTATACTATATCACAATTTTTCTATAGATAGTTCAAGAATAGAAACGTGGGATTTCCAATAGGTAACCCTTGGAATTGCAACCTAGGAAAGTTGATTGTACCAAATGTCTATATGGATGTTGACTTCCTTAAGGAAGTGGCTACCAATTATGACCTAGTCATAAGAACTATAAGAACATATGATGGGAAGGAAATGGCTCATGTCTTAGGACTCACTAGATGGAGTGATGAAATGCCTAAGATAGATGAGAACACTCTTAAGTAGGAGTATGATAAAACTAAGGTTGTATTCAAAGTCCACATCTTGTCAAGATATCTAGAAGAAATTGTAGGTCGAAGGATTATAATAAGGTCACATGATAAAGAGCCTTTCCCTATTAGCTATTTCGTTCCCTACATCCAAGAAACCTTTTATTCTATTTTCCAAATAATTGGTTATGATCCTATCATGGGAATTCCAATGGCATGGATGTATATGGTTGCCCATATTCAACACCCCCAATATTGCACAATATATGATTATGTGAGGTTTCTTTCAAAAAGAATGCATGAAGGTTTGATAGGGTTGAAGAAAGGTGAATTGGGAATGAGATTCAGTTGGTATTCATTATTGATGCATACATTTTTTTTCAAGGGTGTAGCTTACTTTGGGCATAATGTGACTTTTGATAGGAGAGAGGGTAACTTGGAGTTACCCGTTCAATGTTGGACTACTGTTTTAGACAAGGATGGTAGGAAAAATGATTATATGACATTTCAAAACTTGTTTTCTTTAGAACTAAGGAGTGTCTTAATTGTGAATATACCTAGAATTCCCATAGCCCTACATGATTCCTTGAGACCCAAGGAAAGGAGGCCTAAGCTAGGAGTTAATCATAATTGGGGAGATGTTATCCCATATGTTGATTACACTTTCTTAAGAGTGTATGGTTCCATGGTTGCATCTCACTTACTGCCATAAAGAATTGGTTTCCTTGAGGTGATGTGGCAATTGGGAAGTGTAGAAAATGAACACCTATTGAATCAAGGAAAAGGAACATTATTTTCTAATTTTGTGATGACGAAGAGAGTTTTCAATAAGATTCTTCATATACTCAAGACCTACCACATACAAAGATCATTTGAGAGGGTTAGACATGATCCTGAAGGTATTATGGCCTGCTTGAAAGACTGAAACAAGAGGTATAAAATTATGCACATTTTCCAATATCCAAAGGATGTGATAAGAAATGTGTTTGACCTTTTGGAGCAGGAAAAAAGAAGAGCAAGGTGGATTTCCTTCAATAAGATGCAAAGAAATATAAAGAAAGAAGAACATAACTTCAAGGTTCTCCTAAAGATTGAAAATATAATATAAAAGGTGGAACATGTATCTAAGAATTTTGATTCAATAGTGTGGAATCTTGAAACTAAAGGGGTGATAATTAAGGATAAGGGGAAAGCCCCCATTTGAGAAGAATAGAATGGGGGAGAAATATCTGTTATGGAAGAAAAATATACATTTGAAGCCCCCGATGAACTAAAAATAAAGCTCTTTGTGAGAAGAAAGGGTAAGGAAAAGAAAATTAATGAAACTTACGATCCCTCTCAACAAGAGGAATATAAGCCTCCTCCTATGCTATAGGTACCACTATCATCTCCTCCAATGCCAATAGAGCCTAAATTGTGGACATTGATTCTCCACCTCCTAGTGTATTGCCACCAAGGGAGCAACCATTGAAAAAGAAAAAGGTTGAAGTGATTGGTCTAGTGGACTATGTTGATGAAGGCTTTGATGATGACATTTGGGTATTAGAGTAGGAAACACAAGGAGTGCTTAGTGCACTAGTACTGAGGGTGACACAAGAATTGGGTATGAGATTGAGTAAGGCTAATATCACTTGCTTCAATGGAAAATATGATATGCAGGTAGAAGCATGTGCAAAGTTCTTAGATGATGACTCATTTGTAAAGTCTCATGATTTTATGGAATTTTCATACAGAGCTAAAAGAGATGAATATGTCAATAACCTAGCTATAGAAAGAGTTCATCCACAATTACTGAATGCCATCACCCAGAAGAACATTTTAAATGAAGTTAGAGTTAAATTCCAAAATATGACTACAAAAGAGGGTCAAGAATTGGAAAGAAATAGTGGTATTTTGTTGCTTCTAGAATGGGATCTATCTTCTTCCATATATTTCAATACAATAAAGAGATGTGATAAACCTCTTTATGATACAGAAGAAGAAGCTACCATTGCACTACATGGGTCTTCTTTTAATAAGCAATGCGATGTCTTGGGTATTTGGTCTCTAGCCCCAAGCACAAGAAAGCTCGATATTGCTAAGCATGCACCTAACTACATTGGAGGCCTAATAATAAAAAGAGTGTTAGAAACATCAGCTCATAACAAATATGCCAGTTCATGTTGCACAATTTACAAGGGCCACTATAGAATCTGTAACTATAGAAAAGGATAAGTTGGGGATAGAGTATAATAATTTTCTATTGAAATATGGAAGGATTGAGTAACATAATACGTAGTTGCAGACAAAGGTAGCATTATTGGAAGATAAGTTGCAAAGTTTTCAACTTGAAAACCCTAAGTAAAATGATGTTGACTTCCCCACCACTTCACAAGAAGTTGTACCCCCAGATTTTACTGCTGAAGTAAGTTCTTCATCAGAAATTGTTCCATACAACATGTGAAGTGTTCCCATTTCAATAGTAGAACCCAATACATTAGAAGGGCCACAGGTTGAAGAAGGTATCAATAGGGAAGAGTTTCTTAGGTAGCTAAATTAATATAAGGAGAGATGTGATAATTATGATGAGGATATTTTCAAGAGCAACATAAAGATTGTCACTACAGTATTGGAACATTTGAATAGAAGAGTTAATAATAGATTGAATAACATTCACTATAGTTATTCATCCATGGTGGCTGCTATTAGAAATTTTGACAATGATAGGGAGATAGCTATTCCACTTCATGAAAATTTGGATCCCTAGGATGAAGGAATTGATATTGATGTCAATTGGAGTTAGGCATGATGCCAATCCACTTGAAAATTTTAAACCTACTATTGCTCTTGTAGGTAAGATATAATGATATAGGGGAAATATTGAGCCATTGTAGAAAAAAATAAAAGAGATGGTAAAATCCTTCCATGAATCAGATCATGGCCTTCTTCCGTTCATTCTAAGGAATAATGATAGCATAAAAACCCTATAGGAGTGGAAAAATGAAACTAATAAAGTTATTTCAGATCAGACAATTTCAATTTGTCAGAAATTTTATATGGACACATTGAAGATAAATATGGATATGTTAGCTCATGCTGAGACTTTCTTGTTGGAATTTGATAAGGAGGCTAACCAGAGGGAGTGGTAGACTGATATTAAATGGTGGGTGGTGATTTGAAATTTTTAAGTCTACAACCATGATGAATAATAAATAAGTGAGTTGAACTACATAGCCTAGATTTAGTAAAAATTAGGCTTTTGTTAAAGTATGGAAAATATAGTGCATCTTCTTTAGTTTGAATTGATGACAAGGATGTAGGCTTGGACATATCCTTCATTTTATCTATTTTGTTTATGTCATGCTTTCCTTCTTTCACTTTGTGTGCATGGGCATAAATTTTTAGTTAACTGTTTGAAGATACCTTTTTGAAAATTCAACTCGATCTCCAACAAAAAATGTAGACCACTTTCATTTTCCCACATGTTTCCCACCTCTTGGGAATGCAATGCAACTAAATAGGGGTATCTTTATTATAAGTGGTCCAATAGGGTATTGATATGTGTACTTTTTGGCTTGAGGCTTGTTTCTCTCCTTCATTTCTATAAGAAGGAATTTAGGGCAAGAAAGTAGGGTTGTTGTTTTGTATTCAACATTGTGAATTGTAAAATGAGTATCAAGTATGTTTTAGAGTTTTGTCTTAAGTTCAGAGTTTGTTATTATGTATGTAATTTTGATAATAATATAATAAATACAATACAAAGTGATACCAATTTCATGGATATTGTCTCTGCTTATACTTTTTTTATGAGTTATGAATGAAACTAATACAGGATTCCTTTTGTTTGTCTCTGTTGTTTCTCAATGCATGCTTAATTTCATTCTTGCTTATTAGTTCAATGAATTAATGTAAATGCTTGGACGAGACTATTCACTCAGAAGAATTAGGTGCTAGGTTATTTGTAAGTAGTAATGATCATGAATGTAATTGGGGAATGTTGTAAAGAAGTGTTTCTTGATATTGTAGGTTGCTATTGTTAAAATGTTGTCTAGTTGAATAGATTGATATTGACTTCATGCTTGGAATAAGACCCTGGTTCATGCAAAATATTCATAATTTAGTTTTTGGGTTGATTCATCAACTACTCACTTTTATTTTATAAACTTTCAAATTAATACCACTATAGTTATTTTGTGTTGAGTTTTATCTTCTCATGCTCCAAGTGTAGGAAATCAATAAATCAGTTGCCAACTTATTTGATGTGCTACATTTTTGAGTAAATTTATGAGAGTTATCTATTGTTGACCATGTATCTGAGTATTAGTCATATAAATTCTTGAGTATACATTGTGGGATCACTCTCCTAGTTTAATAGAGCCCAAAGTGTAGGAGTAGAATTCTTTGTAAGGGAATAATTTAGTGTGGAAATCTCTTTCCTAATGTCAATTCATAGGGGAAGAATGTAGGAGTACTTTTAATTTCAAATTACATAACATTAAGACTCACACGTAAAAGGATAGAACAAAAAGGACAATAATATTAATAGAGAATGGACACCAAGTTTATGTTGGAAAACCCATTCTGGAGAAAAAACCCACCACCAAAGAAATATCACTTTATTCATAGTAAAAATAAATTATAAACCCAACTGGTCCACTATTTCACTTATTCACACAAAGACCCTTCAATCTCCAAGAATATTTTGACCAAAAATGATTCAGTTTGTTCAACTTCCAAATAAGTTCAACCATTGACATTATCCCACATTGGTGTAGAATACAAACAACCAATAGTTTAAATCCAAAAATTTGAAGACTTTATGTGTCCATGAGTTATCCCTTTTGTTATTGACTCACTTACCTCCACAACCTGAATACATCCACGACATGGCTCCAGAAGTGAAAAACCATCAAAATGTCACGTAAAACTCTAACTTCATAACCTCCACCTAAAGGTTAGGAATTTCCTGATCCCCGCAACAAGCCGATACCACTATTGCCTAGTTAGAGAAAACTCAAACTTCATAACCTCCACAACAGGTTAGAGAATTCCTGAATGCCGCAACCAACAAATTGTTTCCAAGTTAGAAACTTTTAGAACCCCACAACTTAGGTTACAAAGTTACAAACTCTAGCAATCAACTGACAATGAAGACCAAGCAAAGGAAAAATATGCTAAATCTTTAACAGAGATTCAAGTCAACAAGTTGAGGCACAATTTTCTAACAATCTCCCACTTGATGAATACTTATTGGCTTCCTCTAAACTCAAAGTTAATGAAGGTCATGGGCTTCAAGGCCCATTGAACTAACACACAAACTATACTTGTTTGCACTTACGGGCTTTGTCAATGCATCTACAACATTTTCTAGAGTATCCACCTTTTCTAAACTAACCTTTCCATCCTCCACCATATCTCATACAAAATGATACTACACATCAATATTTTTCATCTTGGCATGGAAGGTTTTATTTTTTGCCAAACAAATAGCACTCTAACTATCACAAAAAACTGAAATTTACCTTGCACTAAACCCAATATCAGAACACAAATGTTTAAGCCATACAACTTCTTTGCAGGTGTGTGTTGCTGCCATGTACTCAACTTTAATAGTGGATAGAGTGACTACATCCTTTCGCTTACTCATCCAACTAACTACACCACCATTCAACATGAAAACATATCCACTGGTGGATCTTCAACTGTCAATGTCCCTTTCCCAATCAAAATCCACATAACCTTTAATGTTGAGAGAACATTGTGATCCAATCAAGTCACTATGATACCATAAAGCGTACTGTGATGTACCTCTCAAATATCTAAAAACTCTTTTCATAGCATCCTAATGTGGCCTTCCTGGATTCGCCATAAATTGGCTAAGAACTCCCACTACTTAGGAAATGTATGGCCTTGTAGAGACCATTGCATACATTAAGCTACCAAATACACTTGCATACGGCACTATGGTCATTTCCTCCATCTCAGTAGGAGATTTTGGACAATCTTCAACATATAGTTTTATTCCCTGCAAAACTGGAATAACTAGTTGCTTACAATCAGTCATACCAAATCTCTCCATAACAATGTTAATATACTTACTCTGGCTAACCCAAAAAAATTTGCACTTTCTATCCCATGCTATTTCCATCCCTAGAATATACTTAGCTGCACCAAGATCTTTCATTTTGAACTTTGTAGAAAACTAATATTTCAGATTAGAAATCATAAAATTGCTATTCCCTATGAACAACATATCGTCAACGTAAAGGGAAATAATAAGAATATGATCATTTTCATTATTGTAATACACACAATGATCATATTTTTATCTTACAAATCCCAATGAAAGAACAAATGTGTCAAATTTCTTGTACCACATTCTAAGTGACTACTTAAAACCATACAAAGATTTCTTTAACTTGCAAACCAGATTTTATTTACCTTTTACCACAAAGTGCTTTGGCTTAGAGATATAGATTTATTCTTCAAGATCTCCATGAAGAATCACTTTCTTCACATCCATCTGTTCAATCTCTAAGTCATATGCTACTGCAAGTGAATTTTTTTTTTTGATAGATGTCAACTTAGCTACAAGAGAAAATATTTCTCCATAATCAATTCCCTCTACTTGGGAATATCCCTTTGGAACCAACCTCGGTTTATACTTTTCAACACTGCCATTTAAACTAGCCTTCTTCTTAAACACCCACTTATAGCCAAAAACTTTTTTTCCTTGGGAGTAAGGGCAGCACCAAAATCCAAGTTTCATTCTTCTCTAATGATGTCATTTCTTCATTCATGGCTGCCAACCAAGAGTTTGAATCAGGCATTCTAATTGCCTCTTTAACATTCCTAGGCTCATTGGTGTTAGTAATTAAAGCATAAGCACAATTCAAATCTATCATAGAAAACCCATACCTTTCAGGTTGATGCTTTTTGCATGTAGACCTCCTCATGGGATGAGGATGAGGTTGTGGTTCTTCTTGTTGTTTAGAACTCTTAGAGCTATTTGAAATCTCCTCAAATTTAGGTACAATGTCAATTTGTTTTTCCTCTTTCTTAGGTGTTAGAGGAATTTCAACACAATCATTTTTCTCCTTGACTTCTTCCATCCCTAACTTGAAATCCCTTTGAAAAAAGTTTTTAGCTCACTAAAGATTATGCTTATTTGTATACCAATATTTAGATTACAAGATTCAAAGCTTCCATTTTTGTAGCCAAAGACAGAAACATGTCTCAGAGAGGGCTTCTTACCAGGCCAAGCTTCTATAGGAATTTTTTCAACAAGTGTCGAAGAAGGAGATTGATTTACCAAGTAACATGCTATAGCCAAAACCTCAGCCCAAAACTTCTACTCCAGACCAGCATTGCTCAGCATACTTCTTGCTCTCTCCATCAACATCCTATTTAACCTTTCAGCAACTCCATTTTGCTACAGAGTGTAAGGTGTTGTTTTATGCCTCTTAATTCCATGGTCTTTGTAGTACCTTTCAAATTATGCAGAAAAAAATTCACTATTGTTATCTGTCCTCAAGAATTTTCTTTTCTTACCAGTCTGATTTTCAACCAAGTTCTTGAAATCTTTAAATCGACTGAACACTTCTGATTTACTTTTTAGAAAATGTAAAAATTCCCTTATCTAAAAATTTTCAATGAATGATACATAATATTTTGAATTTAATAATGAAGGAACATTTCTTGGACCAAAAACATCAAAGTGAATATAATCTAGAACACTAGAAGATTTATGAAGACTAGAGTAAAAAGAAAGACAATGATGTTTTCCATATATACAATGTTCACAAAAATTCAAATTCCAGGTTACAATCTTCAAGCCCTTCAACTAGGTTTTTAACCCTTTCTCACCAATGTGACCGAGCCTTTGATGCCAGAGCATAGTCTTCTTTGCGGGAAGTTTAACTTCCAAAGAATTTTCCCCTATAGGAACTTTAGTTTCTTTTACATGAACAACAATTTGTGACTTTGTAGAGACACTATTGCAATGAACAACAAGTGCGTCCAACTTGTACAGAGTACCAATTCGAGCACCCCTATCCAACACTATCAAGCCTCTAGTCATTTTACAACCATTGCTAGAGAATAAGACTTGCACTCCAACATCATTTAAGCTTGCTTACAAAGTAAATTCTAAGCGGACTGGTATATGCATTACACCAATATTCCCTTAATTCATCCATTGGGAATTGGATTCTAACTCTTCCGCGACCAAAATTTATAGAGATGAATTAGTTAAGACTCATCGGATGCTTGAGATGCCAATGCTATAATGAGGCATTTGCTTCACTCTAAGAAGAATCATTATCAGAAGAGTTCTTCTTCTTCTTTTTCTCCTCTTTGCAATCCTTTCAGACATGACTAGGCTACCCACACTTCTAGCACTTCACCTTGGAATTTTTTCTAGGGGCTTTGACCAACTCCTTCATGTGCAGTTTAGAATTCTTGTCCTTCTTCTTGCCTTTCTCCTTCGATTTTCCACAAATAACAAGAGCCTCCTTCACCATCTCAGAATATTTTCTTCTCATCTCTTCTGACAACAAATAAGAAACCACATCTTCCATCTTGAAAGTGGTTGTTGTGCTCTCAATCACCATCACTAAATAATCCCAAGAATCTGGCAAAGAACACAACGAGAGAATACAATGATATTCATCATCTATATTCACACTCACAAATGTTAACTGAGCAATAAGTGTGTTGATTGTATTCAGGTGATTAGCCACAAATTCCCCTCCCTCCATCTTCAAAGAGTACAAATTATTCCTTACGAACAACTTATTCACCAAATACTTGCCCTGATAAATGTCTCCAAGCTTCTTCCACAAAGAAGATGTATCCTTCTCTTCATGAATGTTCAAGAGAACTGAGTCTTCTAAAAATATTCTTATCAACCCTTTTTCTTTTCTATTTGTGAGATCCAAATTCTCTTTCTTAATGCTTGAGGGTTTTGTTCTAGAAAAAAAAAGCCAAAGATCATGATCCACTAACAGATCTTCCATTTTGAGTTTCCACAACTCAAAATTGCTACCATTGAATTTCTCAATTTCAATCTTTCCTCACATGCTTGCCATCTTAATCTGTAATCCATATTACCAAGTTTCTACAAAGCTCCCACTTTAGAATGCACACAAAAAACCAACCCAACCCAAAAGTATAACACAACTGGCTAGGCTCTCTTACCACTTATAAGGAAATAATTTAGTGTGGAAATCTCTTTCCTAATGTCAAGTCATAGGGGAACAATGCAGGAGTACTTTTAATTTCAAATTACAGAACATTAAGACTCACACGTAAAAGGGTAGAACAAACAAGACAATAATATCAATAGAGAATGGACACCAAGTTTACGTGGGAAAACCCTTTGGGGTGAAAAAACCCACCACCAAAGAAAGATCACTTTATTCATAGTAAAAAAAAATTACAATAAAGTTATAGATCCCTTCTTCACAGGTATTTTTTCTCTGATATTACACAACAACATTACAATCAGGCCAACCACAGTCATTCACAACACTATTACAATGTTTTTCAACATACAATACATGCCTAACTGATACAATCTTTTTTCTTCCAACACGAAACCCAACCAGTCCACCGTTTCACTTATTCAAACAAACACCCTTCGATCTGCAAGAATATTTTGTCCAGAACTAATTCAGTTCATTCAAATGCCAAAGAGACCGTATGTATTATCCCATTGGTGCAGAATACAAACAGCCAACAGTTTAAATCCAAAAATCCAAAGACTTTACGTGTCCACGAGTTAGCCCTTTTGTTATTCACTCACTCGTACCTCCACAGCCTCAATACATCCATCGGCATGGCTCTAACGAAGTGAACAACCATTGATGTGTCATGTAAAACTCTAACTTCATAACCTCCACCGAAAGGTTAGGAATTTCCCAATCCCCACGACAAGCCAATACCACTATCGCCTAGTCGGAGAAAACTCGAACTTCGCAACCTCCACAGCAAGTTAGAGAGGTACAATCATTGTGACTACTTCTTTGTCATCCAAGTTAGAAAATTCAAAGAGCCAGAAGTGACTACGTTATAAAGTTATAGACTCAGTGATGGTGACAATGAGAAGACCAAACAAAGGAAAAGCCTAGAATTATTTGTAGGATCATCATGGAAAAGCGAGGCCCTTAAGTGGCAAAATTCAAAATCAGACTTAGGCAACTTAGTAAAAATTTGAATAAGTTATCTATATTATTTCAAAAATATGTAAGAATAGAAACTATAGAAATTAAATGTAGTTTCTAAACTACTAAAAGTTTATTTAAAAAATATATATATCTATTTAGTGAAATTTTGAAATTTCAATGTAGTAGTACTTAGCAAGTTTTGGAAAAATAAAGAGAGTAGGTTAATGCAGTAAAATACACCTAACCACAATAAAATGATAATATTTTTATAAGATTTTAGATATAAGTAGAGGACTCATGTGGATGTGATGCATATTTTTTTGTAATTTTTTCCAAGTAAATAATTAATTATAATTTTTTTATTACAAATTTTAAAATTATAAAAAACTTGTATATCGACCACATGGCGTCAAAACTTCATGAAATTCAATTTTTTTTTAATCCTATGAGTATGTGAATCATAGAATATGATGCATGTTTTTTGATTCAAAAATGTGAAATCTTTATTTTAAAAGATATAGATGTTTTCAATCAGCCTATGGATTAGGACTTTAGTCATAATTCAAATGAAAATGAATAGTGTGTTATTAAATTCAAAGTAAAGAATTATTTATATTAGTGGAAAGTTGAGAATCTCATTTAAAATCCATTTTTAGTTTTCATCCAATTTTTGGGTAAAAGAGTCATCAGCCACATCGTACATGCAACATATTGCCACTTTTGGCCTATCATGATCTTGCACATACCCAATGCCTAAGTCTTTAACAAAGATTCAAGCCATCAAGTTGAGGCACAATTTTCTAACAGTCTTGCAACTTCTACTCATTCATTGGTCAATCCCTTTGGAGTAATAAGTATTGGAAATGGCAAAGTCCATAGGTATTTCTAAAGATTAGTTTGGTTCTTAAAAAATAACCAATAGTTCCACTACCCCAAAATTAGGATACATATTTTGGCATAACTCACCTAGTGCAAAGATTGAGGTTCCACTACTCTAGAGTGTGCAATGAATGTTATGGACAAACATGCCCATTCCACATCATGTTGAAACAGTTGTGCTTGATCCTTTTTTCGTTATATTTATTGGCCTTTGATAGGGTATGATCATGTATCTTTGTTATTTCTACATAATTAAGTGTCTTGAATATCTACTTTAGTGTGAGTTTGACATGGGGTCATCCTTTCACTAAAACAGGGGAAAAATGTAGTGACAGAAAAAGTATCCCTTTTCTTCTCTTAATTTGGGAATAATTGTTATATAATTAACCTTATAATTCACTTAATTATGTCTTGGGTTAATGTTGTAATGTGTTGTACACCTTCACATTAATCTAGGCCCCCTTTTAAACTAAATGTACTTAAATTATACCTTGTTAAAGTGTTGTAAAGTGTCGTAACAAACTTTCAAACTTTTCTACCATTTCTTTAATAAATTAATCCTAATGGGCCCCTTTCCAAATAAAATGTACCTAGATTGTACCTTATTTAAGGTGTTGTAAAGTGTTGTAACACACTTTCACCCTCATCTAAGGGTCATTAATTAATTGTGGTTAATTTTCCCTTTCTTTCAAATTCAACCACTCTCAATCACATTTTTTGAGAGATCAATCTTGACACCTGATATTCAAATTGTAAAACATTTAACTTGGAATATTTCAGGTCTTGGAAATTAGTGCTAGGATCCATTCACCTAGATGGAAAATGGGTCTTCCCTCTATAGGACCCCCCTTTCTTTACATATTTTACATGTGTTTTGATGTTATTTCACCCCCCCAAGGAAAGGTCCTGGAAACTTGTGTCAAACGCATTCACCCTATTTGGTGAATGGTTCCTCCCTTAATAAGGACCTCCTTTTTTAATTTAATTTTGGTGTGATTTTAATAATATTCATTTTTAGATCTTGTGTTGGGTTAAATTATTTGAATTTCAAGGTTAATCTCTAGATTTAGTATAAACAAGGGGTTAATTCACATTATTTATCTTAGAAATTTTACAAGAACCCTAAGAATTCAAATGTTCAAGCATTAGAGCATTCCAAAAGTATTTCAAAATAATTTCGAAGGAATTTTAAGGTAGACTACCAAGGTTTTATTGTAGCAATTCAAGGTCATTTCATCATGTCTAAGGAATAATGTATTCATGCATGTTGTTGAGCTAAGATAGTTGATGTAGCATTGAAGATCTACTTGCAATCATTTTTTCACATCTTATTCAAGGATCAAGATGTGCATTCATCATGGGCACTTCATGTTAGTTTATATATTTATACTCAAAGATAACATTAGAGGTATCATCAGTTACATATATCATATTTCATGCTTCAATTTCATTATCTCAACATTTGGTTTAATTACATAAAAGGGGTTTGACCAAGGAAAACCCCTATTCACTAACAATAAACATTTTTTTCCTCTCTTGAATGTGTATTTTTAGATTTATAGGTTGAAGGTCAAGTGGAGAAGAAGTTTAGAAAAAGTTACAAAAGTTTTCAATTTGCAATATTGACATTTATAGTGTAAGAAGATGGAATTGAAGCTATAGAATTTTTTACATTTTTTCAGGAGGTGACAACTGGGAATCTGAGAGTGCAAACATCAAAGAAAATAACCAAGATCCAAGTTTCAAGATAATGGACCCATTCACCACTAAATTTTAATGATTCCTTTGTGCCCTAAAAACAAGCTTCTTCGAACAAGGTCCAAATCATATTAAGCTCTAAAAAAATCCCCTCATAGTTGCTATAATAGTTAGCGTTTGTTTCTGATTATTTTTTCATGTTTTGGCTCTCATAATTGAGTGAAACATCCCTTAGGAAAATTAGTGGTTTATAATATTGATTGATTCACATTGATCAACCCTATTTTTCCCATGTTTCATTGGTACATATCATATGTCTATAGGATTAATTAAATAACCTATTTCTCTCCATCAAAATCCTAGACTTTGATAATAATTGAGAATCGACATTAGATAATATCAATGGCTATATAAACCTCTTGCAGTAGGTCATTGTCCAATGTGATTGTAACTACATATAGCTAAGAGACATATACTAGATAATGCTTCCTAGAAAGGAAATTTTAAACTTGTGTCACCCCCACCAACATATTTCAAGATAGGTGTCATTTTCAAAATGAATAGATAGAACCAATATTTATTAATGATAAACCATGGGATCAAGTAGGGAATTATTTTTGAAAGAGAATGACACATAGCATAAATAATTAAAATAAATGAATTACAAGACACATGTACCACTTATAGCTAGTCTATAGTATAACATAGGGCTGATAAGGAGGAAAATGACATTCTCCTTTATGTAATAATGTGTCTATATATTCAAAGGTGAAGAGAAGTGGTCAAGCTATTGTTGGTTCATCTCATATGTCTCTAGGATGAATTGAATAACCTCTTTGACTTGATCAAAATCCTAGACTTCATCAATCTTTGAGAATCAAAATTAGATAAAATCAGTGGCTATATCCACCTCTTGCAATTGGCCATTTTCAAATGTCATAGTAACTAGATATAGCTAAGAGATATATACCAAAATATATTTCCTTGAGAGGAAATTTGAAACTTATGTGACATCCACCAACATATTGTGAATAGATAGAGCCAACATGTCTTAATGATAAAACATGAGCTTAAGTAGGGGATTGATTTTGAAAGTGAAAGCCACATAGCATAAATAATTAAATTAGAGGAATTATAATACAAATGCAAGAATTAAAGCTATCCTATAGTAGAACTAAGGTTGATAAGAAATAAAATCACATGCCCATTTTATGTAATAATATGTCTATATATTCTACAGGGTAAAAATGAAGAAAGTAAGAGAGAAAGGAGTGACATGAGAGAAGATAGATGAGATTAAGAAAGAGATGAAAGAGAGAAGATATATGAAGGGGGGAAAATTTTTCAGGTTCTAGGGTTTAGGACCTAGAATAACAATCTTGACACTATCTTCATTCAAGGACAAACCCTAGAGATCTCAACCCAATGAAGAACAGGGAAAGAGAACTTGCAATAGGGATATCCTAGGGACTAATTATGAACTAATGAGGGGTTCCTACCAAGCTAGGGCTTGGAAAGATAAATTTTATGAAAGACAAAATTCTTAACCCTAATATGATGCAATGCTTCACTAAAAGACCAAAAAAATGTATGTAAAATAGAACAAAAAGTTGCAAGATGAAATGTGTGCACCTAGAAATATGAATATGACTGGATGGAGCTATGAAATGCTGAAAATTCTATTTTTTTTTCCTACTGGGACTCATACACTAGTCTAGGAAAATGAATCCTAGATCTGGGTTTCAACAAAGGAACAAGTTTCTAGAAAAAGTGTATCTAAATCTGCAAAAATCCTGAAAAACACCTATAATGGGACTCATATGCCACTTCTAGTGTATTGGTCCCATTCCATTTTTTAGGAATTCAAAGTTTAGATCTGCAATTCAACACTTGCTCTTTTCTCCCAAACTGATTTCTAGATCTGAATTCATGAAAATACCTACAAAATAGAATATAAAATTGATTTTCTTATGGGGGGTTTATCTCGATCAAACCCCTAGTTTGGTAATAAAACCTTGATAGAAACAATGAAAAATGCATGTAAATAGGAATGAAAACCATAACCTTAAGTGTGTCTAAGATTAGAAAACATGAAATGCAATGCAACCCTATTCTAATGTGTAAGAATGAGATGCATGAATGAAGATTGAATGATGAATAACTCAATTTGAGAGACCTCTAATCACCCAAATGAACATTAGTAATGCTTGTACCTTCCTTAGGATGAATGTAGAGTGACAATGGAGGATGGAAATGACTTATAAAATAAGTCATTAATCTTGGATTGATGGCTAGTTGCATCTCCCCAACCTAGAATTCATCATGATTCACCATAGAAAACCATGATCAACCTTTGAAAATGCTAGGTCTTGAATGAAAGTGAGCCCGAAGAATTGCAAGAACACTTTAATGCTGCTCCAAGTCTTCAACTTTGCTTGCTTTTGAAACTTGAATGCTCTTGTAAAATAATACTTGAAGACTTTGAATACTTGGATCTTGAAATTTCTCTTGAAAATGCTTGCTTGGATGAAAAAATGGCTTAGAAGCTTGCTTATATAGGCATTAATACCTAATTTACCCTTATTCATATCTCAAAAGCTAACATCAACCAAAAAATTGAATTAAAAATCTTATTTTCCTACTCAAACCCTAAAAATGCCCCAAATTGGACTCATACACCACCTATGGAATATGGGTCCCACCTAGGGGGACTCATTCACCCAAGGTGACGTATGAGTCCCACCCAAGTTCTTTTGGGTGGGTTTTTGGAATTTTTGATGTTTTTGATTATTTTGTTTGGTTTTTAGCTGAAATAAGAATGAGATCCAAAATAATGGGCCTTAGGGGCCTATTAATGATGACTTAAAGGGATATTTAATGCAAGGGTGCTAAAATTGGTCCAAATTATGTGTGAAATTGGAGCACTTTCAAGAGTTTACAATTTTCTACACTATATTTAGCCCCCACTTTAGCGCCCATATGACTCTAGCGGAACCCTTATAAAATTCTTTGTGTTCCCCCTAATTTTTTTGCAAAGTCTGGCTAGTTTCATGTCTCTGGGTTTAGGGTTGTCTTGTGTTATCATGCCATAGGGTTTATGTTGCTTAAACCTTTTCAAATGACCTAAAGTTTGCATCCTTTGTTATGGTTCTAACTAGTCATTGACCTCCTATTATCAGTTTCCAGTCTTTTAAGTTGTGACTTATGCATTTTGGATCATTTATTAACTGGCCCTTGAACCTTAGTAATCATGTTGTTACCAGTTGTCTTAATAAAAAAATTCCTTTATACTATGCAAGTGAAAAATCATCGAAATATTTGTCAACGTCCTAATTTTTATCCTAAGGTTTTATGTCTTTGCCCATCGTTCATTTAGTCATGGTCTCCTTTTATGAACTAAAAATTGACATGTGTAGATTTCCTATTTCATGAGGATTGTTCGATTGCCTAGATCACATCTTGGTCATTCCCTACACCCCCGTTCAAATTCATTTTTCCTTAAAAGACTATCATGGGTTGGCGAGCGAGTGCCACATTTCTTCTACACATGAGGGATTGATGTTGTTGAAAATTTAGTAGGTGATGAAATGGAGCACACCAATAGTGGTGATGAAGTGATGTGGCAACATACTTGTCATTCCCAAATTCCCCATTTTAATTATTTTTACTTTTAAAAACTATCATCAGGCAGCAGGCGGAGAACATGTATCTATGGGACCTAGTAGGTTTCAAAGAAGGAAATATCTTTGTGCAATGAGATCGATGGTTGAGGAGGGGTGATGTGGGTCAATCTTGACCACTTCTTGACATCTTGTGGGGGACCTACCTCTACCTCTCATCTATCAACAGGGAAGGAGGAGAATGTTGCATGGCCTCACCTAAGCTATGAAGGAAACATTAGGAAATGGAAGAAAATTAATGAAATATTTTGCGACGGATTGAAAGTGTTAAAGTTTAGGTTACCAAAGGGAATTTTAGAGGCATGTGTTGTAACATCCCAGTG